>MU526172.1:457153-466786 GCA_024362625.1 Silurus asotus
ACTATATTGAAATATATTTTAATAAAATAACATTTCAGATAAAAAATGTATTGATGATTTCCTTGTTTTCATCTGCATCATAATTCCACTGTTCTTTACTGTGTCACTGAAAGAACACCATCAAGCTAATGATGATGTTTTACAGAACCATGAGGACCTCAGTTTGAGCACTAATTAAGGTTTTGTTCCTCTGATTTGTGTAGGAGTTGCCGATCTAGATCGTGTTCCTCTGAGAAGTTTTGTAGGAGTTTCAAAACTTTTCTTAGATATTATTCCTTGAGGAATTGTGAGAAGTTCCTGATGTTTGCAGTACTGATTGTGGACACCAGGTGGTGCTGTATGAACGGGAAATAGCGATTGAACGAGCGCGAGACTACAGACCATTAAAGTTCCCATAAATCTTTACAACAAAGTTCCTGTAAGAAGTAGACCACTTTTTTGGACCCCTTTCTCTGGTCGGGTTCCTCTTAAAAGTGTACAGTGATTACATCAGATCTTCAAGAACTCAAGGGTTTTTATCACTAAGAAAACTGCTTACAGGATCTAAAGGTTCTAAAGGTTCTGTGTGTGTGCACATTACGCTAAAGGTATGACTCCACTATGTGTTCTCCAACAAAGGGTTCTTCTTCTTCTTTGAAAGAATTCTTTTCAATTGTTCCCATTTAAATTCTTTTACGTCTCCACCAAATGGAGCAAACGGAGAATTGGTAAGACTTCAGAACTTTTACTGGTTGTGATATTCTTAGAAGTTCTGAGTTCTCCAGGAAGAACAATGAACCAAGTATCACTTCATTACTTCAGCCGTCTGGATCCGAGGCCTGCTGTACACACACACACACACACACACACACACACAGATGAAGTATGAATGTAAACTTTAGAAGAAGGTAGAGCCTCCAGGATGAACGTATAGCTGATGAGAAATTCCACACAACCTCCATTTTCTGTTAAAAACCATTTAAAGAGCAGATGGGAATCGTCACAGCCTGTGATGTTCTTCCTCATTGTGTTTCTGGATCATGACGGCACCCAGAGCACCAAAGAACCCAATCGTCTCCGATCAGGAAGCAGCGAATTCCGCTGTTTGTGTTGAAAGTAAACACAGCGCCTTGGGGAGAAGGTTTACAGAGAGCTGCTCTCACATTCACCTGCAGCATAGAACATACTCTCAGAACCTCAATCTGCCAGGAACCCCGGGTGAGTGGAGAGAAGGACCCAAATGCAGGATGTGAGCAGGTTTCAGGGTCTTAACACAGGCAAACAGGGTTAGTCCAGAGTCCAACCCAGGTACTAGGAAGGCAGAGCAGAACAGGATCAGGAACAGGATCAGGAACAGGATCAGGAACAGGATCAGGAACAGGATCAGGAACAGTTCTCCCATTGAAAAACTCAAGAACCCATTGGAGTCTTCTCGTTCAGTGCTGAAGGTTCTGGGCTGCTGATCTGAAAGAGTTGATGAGAAGAACTGCCGCTGCTGGACTTCTCAGACATGACCTCTGATCCAAGCTTCTTTGTTCCTGCTTTTTGATCCTGGTTTCCTCATATCCACACAGACGCATTTCAAACTTCTCCTGTCTCCTCTTTCTTCTTTTAAAGACTACTGGCTCCACTTCAGTGGAACCTTCCAGCAGATGGAAGGGAGGATTTGTTCCTATTTTTATTGCTTGTTCATTTGTTAAAAAAAGAAAATTTTACGTCACTAAACTGATGAACTCAAAACTGTGGTGTTAAATCACAGGTTCTCGCTAAGAGAACTTGTCTTCCTGGAGATCCCTCTCCAGCGTTTGGGTTGCTAGCAGGACCTTGGCGCAGCTGCAGTGTGGAAATTCTCATTACGCTTAACGTCCCTCAATTCACATGTTTTACACCAAATCGTAAAAACGTCGATAAGGAAAACAAGCGACTTATAAAATTAGCCGCAGTGCGTTTTACAATCTCTGCTAGCGATCCGAGACGCGTTCATTAGCAGCTAATAACCCCAAACTAGCGAGTTAAATCACAGCGACGCGGAGAGCGCGATAAAAATAGCATAAAACTAAATCATCAGGCGGAACAGAAGCGCTGTGCTTCCTATAGGCCGCATTTAACCCAATAAACGCAACATTTTGGGAATAAATTTCCATAAAAGTTTGGTTGCTAGGCTATACATCGGGCAGACGGATCGCTCGCACGCTGTGCAGGTGTTAAACGAGTGAAAAACGAGCCATTAAGTCCAAAAAACATAACAAAATTATCTGTGAGACAAACAGTGAACTGCTGCAGAGCGTAAAAAGCCCATCATCCGAGCTGTTTATTCACGCTATAAACTTTATAAAACATCACTCATCACCACTAAAGCAGAGTTCAAGCCTCTTCTGTTTATCACATCAGCGCTACGCTACGCTACACTTGTTAGCCGTAAAGGAAAAGCACGGAGATGTGCGCGGCTAATGCAGGCTGTTAGCCAGAAAGTGTTCAGACTGGAGCTATGACGCTAACAGCTAACAATCAGTAGAAGATTATTGAAAGCAGATTAAAGTTGAAAGGTGGTGTTGAGTCTCTGCAGGATGAGCTAGCATACAGGATGAGCTAGCATACAGGATGAGCTAGCATACAGGATGAGCTAGCATACAGGATTAGCTAGCATACAGAATGAGCTAGCATACAGGATGAGCTAGCATACAGAATGAGCTATCATACAGGATTAGCTAGCATACAGGATGAGCTAGCATACAGGATGAGCTAGCATACAGAATGAGCTATCATACAGGATGAGCTAGCATACAGGATGAGCTAGCATACAGGATGAGCTAGCATACAGAATGAGCTATCATACAGAATGAGCTATCATACAGGATTAGCTAGCATACAGAATGAGCTAGCATACAGGATGAGCTAGCATACAGAATGAGCTAGCATACAGGATTAGCTAGCATACAGGATGAGCTAGCATACAGGATGAGCTAGCATACAGAATGAGCTATCATACAGGATGAGCTAGCATACAGGATGAGCTAGCATACAGGATGAGCTAGCATACAGAATGAGCTATCATACAGAATGAGCTATCATACAGGATGAGCTAGCATACAGGATGAGCTAGCATACAGGATGCATTTGGCTTTATTTTATTGAATCAATTTGAGTTCCATGAATTTCTTTTGGCAACTAATTTGGTTTGAAATTCTGTTTCTGTAAAGATTAGCATGTTGACTAACAGTAATTAGCAGCTCTTATGCGTCCGAGTGGTTTTGAGTTTTGGTTTCAGATCCTCTGAAAGGGTTCATTCATGTGATCACCATTACAAGTAGCCACAAAGATCACTTATAGAATACATTTATATTTGTTCACATTTTGTATCTCATCATTGATCAAAAAACAAAACAAAGAAAAGAAATATTACAAAATAACTTACTTTTATTTTTTTATTAAAATCACACCTCAATACAAAACCATAACATTTGTACATTAACTTTTACATGCAGTTTAATTGTGTGTGTGTGTGTGTGTGTGTGTGTGTGTGTGTGTACAGTACAAAGGACGTTATTAATGTTAGCATAACATCAGATCTGCAACTAGCATGCTAAACACTCACTAGCTGTTTATAGTTAGCTTTATGCTAATTCTCAGCCCCAGTATCACATTTCACACAATTAAATCAGTAATCAGTAACAATTTTCTGAAATATCTCAGCAGATAATCCCTGCTCACTGTCTGCTGCTAAAGTTAATTAGCATGTGTTTGTTTAGAAGCTACGACCTCACATCGTTACCAAAAGCATCTGAAATAATACAGTAATTAGCCATGAGAGCTAGCATGGGCAGTGATGCTGCCATTGTTAGCGTGATGACGGGAGACTGTGTTAGCAGGAGCATCAGGTCCTGCTGGAGGTTTGTGCTGTGCTGCCTGCTCAGGGGATCCTGAAATACAGAAACATGTGGTGGTGACTCCACCCACTACCACATCAAAGCCCCGCCCCCAACTCTCTACTTTAACTTTAAATGATAAAAATTCTGACTTTTTGCATACAATGTTTATGAAATATTATAATATATAATAACACACATACTATATCAAATATAATACATATTATAATATTCTGTACCTAATCACTTACATATTCATATTTATAAACCAATATATAAAGATTATAATTAAAATATTTTTAGAGTTTTAAATGTAATATTTTTGTAAACTCACCGTGTAAAGAAGAGCTGGTGCTGTCAGTCACACGCCAGACACCAGACGTCTGAACCAGACAAAAAAAATCAACACTTCATCATGTCTCATTGTGAATCATTTGGTTTTATTCCTTATTAATTATGTAAAAAAAAAAATAATAAACTATTTGATTTACCAGCATCCTCCTATGTCCGTGTAATATCTCCCGCTCTGTACATTCCACCGGGCCATGCCACGCCCACCCTGCCCCGCCCCGAGGTGACCCCGCTGCCCCGCCGACCACCCCGCAGGCAGTGATGTCACGGAAGGCAGAAGTCAATTCTGAATTGAGGGTCACAAGAAATCACAAAAGACTCACCATTAATAATAATAATAATAATAATAATAATAATAACAATAATAATTGATGTTACCATGGCAACAGCATGAAAAGTTTTACTTTCCTATATAAGATGGTCTCATTCATTACTCCGAAGGAGAAAACACACAAACACACACACTCACCCAAACAACCATATTCTGCATCCTGGGTCACGCTGTACTCCGTCGCTACGGAAACGGAGGCAGTCGCAATGTCACAGTGACTGCGGGGTGATAAACAGCCTGCAAAAAAATACACACAAGTATGTGTGTGTGTGTGTGTGTGTGTGTGTGAGAGAGAAAAAGACTGTGTGTGAGATTATATATATATACACATACATATATGTGTGTGTGTATGTATGAGTGTGAATGTAGTTCAAATGTGTTTGTGTGTGTGTGTTGGTGTGTGTGTGTGTATAAGTGTGAATGTAGTTTAGATATATGTGTGTGTGTGTGTGTGTGTGTGTGTGTGTGTGTGTGTGTGTGTGTGTGTGTGTGTGTGTTACCTTTAAATCTTTTGCGAAGTGTGTTGAATCCTCTGTACGTCATAACCATAACGATCAATAAAATGGTTGCCGCGGTAACGGCTGCCACGCAAGTGGTCGTCATCACGGCAGCATCGAGGGGCGGGGCTTTGGAACTTCTGCCTTTAACGGTGTCACTTTTAATTTCTGTTTCACACACACACACACACACACACACACACACACACACACACACACACACACACACACACACACACACACAAACACACAGAATTGCATAATTTGCCAACAGTGTGACAGTAAGAGATGTAACAGGGACAGAATGTGTAATTAAGTTTAATTGAGTGTAGTCTTTCCCCCTGTCCAATTTGTGTGTGTGTGTGTGTGTGTGTGTGTGTGTGTGTGTGTTTCTCACTTACCACACTGTGTGTGTCTGATGTGGGCGGATCCACAGGGCAAACACTCCAAATCCTGCAGTCCATCCAATCGTCTTTTACTGTAAAATCTACAGGAAACAACCAATCAGAATGCAGAGATTTGCAAACTGTGTGTGTGTGTGTGTGTGTGTGTGTGTACCCAGGCAGACAGTCTCCACACACAGCGTTGTGTGTGTGTGTGCACGGTGTGATGTCCTGTCTGTTGAGGTGATGGCAGTTCTGACACATCCTGCACGAGTGTGAGCCCCAATCCTCCTTAAACCAGCGCCGGTCACACACACCACACACACTGGCTCCGCCCACTCCATACCCACAGTCCTACACACACACACACACACACACACACACACACACACACACACACACACAGGTAGATTTACTGATTCTGTATTTAGGATCATACAGTCACTAACTATCACTACTTCCTGTTTTAGCTCCACCCCCTTTACTAAGACCCTCCCACTATTCTAAAAGTTCATCTGTAAAGAAGAAGTTCAGAACATCTTACTAATCCATACAATAGGTTTTGTTCCTTCATTTCTCATTTCTATTCTTCTGTCCTTTACTCCATATGTTCCTCACTCTGTTCTCTCACCTGGTTCAGTTCATGTCCTGGTGGACAGCGTGGACATCTCCAACATTCTCCATGAAGAGAAAACTCATCTTCTGCACAGTTCATCTGCAGGAAGAGAGAAGCATCAGGTCAATACATGTTTTTCGGAAAGTGGGAGGAAACTGGAAAACCAGCTCAGAACATACAAACATCAGCATCCTGAGTGCAGGATTAAACATGTTGTGGAGACCCCATGAAAACACATTTTTGTAAGAGTGTGTGTGTGTGTGTGTGTGTGTGTGTGTGTGTGTGTGTGTGTGTGTGTGTGTGTGTGTGTGATACACACTCCACATTATTGCTCGTTCCTTTCTTCTCCAAATTTCAAATTTGGAGAAGGTTAAGAGTTTGATATCGATCTGGTTGCGTTTTTGGTACATTATTACTATATTACAGGGTCTCTCATGGTTCCTTGTAGGTTCTCTGGATAAGAACAGGTTTTATGAATTTTTGGGAGATGTTTGGAGAGAAATGCAAACATACAGATTTATTCTTTCTCTGATTTACCTCACATACATCCAACTCCATGTTCTTCTCTTCTCTAAACTCAGAGTCATGTTCTTAAAGTCATATTCTTTGAGCAATACCCTGAGCCATGTTCTGAGTCGGGTTCTTTAAGCCATGTGCTAAAAGCCAGGTTCTCAGAGTCTTGTTCGCTGAAGAATGTTTTCAGTCAAGTTATCCAAGTCAGGTTTTCTGAGTCTGTTTTATTCAAGTCATGGTCTCTGAGTTATGTTCTCCAAGTATGGATCTTGGAGTCATGTTCTCTGAGTCAGGATCTTAGAACTATGGTGTTGGAGTTGGGTTCTTGAAGTCAGGATCTTGGTGTCATGGTCTTGGAGTCATGTTCTGGATGTTGGGTTCTCAGCTTGCTTCTTCGTTCAGAAAAACACTTCTCTGCATGCTTTAATTCACATTGCACATCTCATGTAGCATGAGGATGGTAATGACGTGTACAATGTGAGATGTTCTAAAGTGCATCATTCACATGCTTTTTATTCACTGTTTAAAAATTTCTCACAACAAAAATGTCAGATCAGATTTCAGGCTGATAAAAATTCCAGTCTGATTTTTGCATCTAATTCCGAGTTTTGACACCATGTTCTTGTGCAGAACCCACAAAACCTACCTTGTGTGAAACCTACATACCCTATAATAAGCAGAACCTACAGAACCCACCATGTGTAGACCCCACAGAACCTACAGTATCCTAAATGTGCAGAACCTACAGAACAAAATCATGTGTAGACTCCACGGAACCTACAGAACCCACCATGTGCAGAACCTACAGAACCCACCATGTGCAGAACCTACAGAACCTCCTTCAATAGCCACCGATCAATACCGAATGAACACAGTTACTACTAATAATAACAATAATCATTTGCAAAATTATTAGCTTAAAAATTTCAATTAATAATTATACAACAACAAACAACAACAACAACAACAACAACAACAATACTAATAATAATAATAATAGTGTTGTTTTCGTGATGCGGATAAAAAGCCGCGCGATCACGGAAAAGTTGTTTGTGTGTGTGTGTGTGTGTGTGTGTGTGTGTGTGTGTGTGTGTGTTTGTGTGTGTGTGTGTGTGTGTGTGTGTGTGTGTGTGTGTGTGTGTGTGTGTGTGTAGAATGCAGTGAATTAGCAGACTTTCTTACCTTCACCGAGTTCACTGAATAACCGTTAAATCCTCACGTGCGCTGCTGCAGAGACTCCGGTGTGTGTGTGTGTGTGTGTGTATGCGCGCAGCGGGTGTATGGATGGATGGATGGATGGATGGATAGAGGGAGGGAACGACGGGCATGTCCCGACATGTCACTCTGTTTCACGCAAACTTAAATCCGGTCGCGTGCGAGTGGATCAGGAGAGCAGATCTCACTCTGGTCTTTAATGAAACTGATCCCAGAGTGAAAATCACGCGCAGGATGTCATGTTCCACATTATCGGGACATTCACAAGAATAAAACACTGCGTGTTCACTTCATGCTCTGTCGATGTTGGAAGCATTTTCGAGCTTATGATGAGGTTTTCGCTGAGGTTCTTGAGCAGGTGATGCACATACCCACACACTGACTCATCTTCTCAAAAGCAAGCGAGATCTTGCTGGACTCGTCTGTACACCCAGACATGTTAGTTTCCTTCCAGCTTTTCCTCCAACACTACCCTGCAGCAGAAATAAAGGAGGAGAAGGAGGAGCAGGAGAACCTCAGGAGTGTGGGAGCTTTATTCTGACTCACTCCCTCACTGTTATTAAGGACATTAGAATATAGACTACATCTCACACCATCGCACCATCACATCTCACACATCACATCTCAAACCATCACATCTCACACCATCACACCATCACATCTTACACATCACATCTCACACCATCACACCATCACATCACATCTCACACATCACATCTCACACCATCACACCATCACATCTCACACCATCACACCATCACATCTCACACATCACATCTCACACATCACACCATCACATCTCACACATCACATCTCACACCATCACACCATCACATCACATCTCACACATCACATCTCACACCATCACATCTCACACATCACATCTCACACCATCACATCTCACACATCACATCTCACACATCACACCATCACATCTCACACATCACATCTCACACATCACACCATCACATCTCACACATCACATCTCACACCATCACACCATCACATCTCACACATCACACCATCACATCTCACACATCACATCTCACACATCACACCATCACATCTCACACATCACATCTCACACATCACACCATCACATCACATCATCACACCATCACATCTCACACATCACATCTAACACCTTCACACCATCACATCTCACACATCACACCATCACATCTCACACATCACATCTAACACCTTCACACCATCACATCTCACACATCACACCATCATATCTCACACATCACACCATCACATCTCACACATCACATCTCACACCATCACACCATCACATCTCACACATCACATCTCACACCATCGCACCATCCTATCTCACACATCACATCTCACACCATCACATCTCACACCATCACATCACATCATCTCACACCATCACATCTCACACATTTATGCTTATTTCTGGAGTGTCCTGTGTGTCTGACAGCTCTTTGTGGAAACTGCTCTCTGAATAAATATAATAAAGATGATCTTATTTAGATTCTGTTTTCTGTTCCATCATCCATGTTGGGTTTTATAGAGTTGAAGCTGCTGAGACGCAAAAACTAAAAGAAATTAAACAGTAAAGGAACTCGAGTCTTCAATAAATGTCAATAAACCTGTTTAATGAATAATAATTAAATACAGATGAGGGACTGGGTGTAAATATCAAGAATAATTACACAGTATTAAAGATCTGCTGTTACGCTGGAGAAGCTGCTGGAGAAATGATCTGGAGATGTTTAGTGTAAACTTCATTACATTATCATGACATTCAGAACAAAACAAGACAGTAATAAACTTTTCCTCTGTGTTTTCTAAAAGGAATCAGAAGTCAGACGTTTTTTCACACACACACACACACACACACACACACACA
>MU526172.1:492427-497427 GCA_024362625.1 Silurus asotus
TCTCTCTCTCTCTCTCTCTCTCTCTCTTTCTCTTTTTCGCTTTCTCTCTTTGCCGTAATTAGCATGTAATTTCAGCCATACAAATCTTTTTTTTTTAGCAGATCATCTAAAAGAGAAATGTAGATGTTCTGGATCGTTCTCTCTCTCTCTCTCTCTCTCTCTCTCTCTCTCTCTTTCTCTTTTTCGCTTTCTCTCTTTGCCGTAATTAGCATGTAATTTCAGCCATACAAATCTTTTTTTTTTAGCAGATCATCTAAAAGAGAAATGTAGATGTTCTGGATCGTTCTCTCTCTCCATCAGTTATCGTCCTGTGCAACAGTTTTTTCTGCAGGCGAGAAGTTTATTTTGTATAAATGTAGAAAATGGAAAGTAAATGAAAAGAATAAAAATCTAAATCAGATCAGTATTTTGTTGTGACACCGTTTGGTTTTCAGTTCTTTCTTCTCCACTTACACACAGTCAGGGATTTTGTAGGATCAGAATCAGATGTGTGATGAATCAGTTCTACCAAGCAGGTGCTGATGATCTTATCTTGAACCTTATCTCTAAGTTAATGATGGACAGTGTGGACAAAAGTGGTTTGGTGGTCCTACACAACTGTTTGTGCTTCATGTCCCAGGTACATCCATCTACTGTCTGAAGAAGTCTGACGAAAAATCTAAACCACTAACATGGAAACAAGGCTCATTGTCTGAACTGAAAAATAGCAGCAGGTGCTCAGGAGGTGGGATGTTGGTTGAAGGTCTGGAGAATGGCACGATAGTAGGTAGGAAGTCTGCAGACAACAGTGAAGCATGGTGGAGGTTTTCTGCAGGTGTGGTCAGGATTAATGGTGCTTTAAATGCTGAGAAATATAGTATATATACTTCATTATCATGCAGTGCCGTCAGGGAGGCATCTGATTGGCCCCATGGTACCAAACCCTGGGGCACAGAGGTTTAAGGGCTTAAGAGTGTCAGATTGGCATCAGTGGGACTTGAACCTCCGACCTCCTGATCAGTAACCCAGAACCTTAAGCTCCCACCTTCTTTTTTCACTTTACAGCACACCTGCTCAAAACTTTTGTACATTACTGCACACACACACACACACACACACACACACACACACACACACACACACACACACACACACAGACAGAGTCTCACTCACTCATTCACTCAATCTCAGACCTACTCAGACTCAGACATTACTCAGACAGGGCGTGTGTGTGTGTGTGTGTGTGTGTGTGTGTGTGTGTGTGTGTGTGTGTGTGTGTTTGTTTGTTTAATTGAAGCGACAATGAACCACCAGCAGACGTTGTTTATTTGTGAAAGTGGTGTGGAGCAGCTTTTCATCTTTTGAACTTCCCTTGATGATGTCACTTTGATGATGTCACTTTGATGATGTCACTGAGGTGTAAAATAATCAAAGAGATGTATTATCTATATATGGAATAATGTAAAGAAGCTCTTATAGATGGTACCTGTTTGAATCCGCTTTGATGTCGCTCTGCCTTGTTGACTCATGGTCACATGGTCACGGTCACATGATCAGAGTTAAACCAGGACATTTTGTTTCATGTTTTTATTTGATGTTTGTTTCAGACACATGAGTTTGTTTGTGTTCTTCTTGCACAAAGTGTTAGTGTGGTGGTGCAATGCTCGCTCTAACGCGTGTTCCTGTGTGTGTGTGTGTGTGTGTGTCAGGTTGGAGAGTGCGAGGGAGGTGTTCCCCATGGAGTTTTTCTTCCCGCCACAGCGCACCTGTCTGATCTGCTCTGATGAAGCGTCCGGGTGCCATTACGGAGCTCTGACCTGCGGCAGCTGCAAAGTGTTTTTCAAAAGAGCAGCAGAAGGTATGTATATACACACACACACACACACACACACACACACACACACACACACACACACACACACACACACACACACACACACACAATTACACACAGTCATTAGTTTAGATCAGGTGCAGTGTAGCTGCAGGTCTTCATTTGACCCCGAGCAGAAGAACACCTGATTCCACTCTTCAATCAGTCGCTTTCGCTTCTTCAGATGGATGATGAGGATCAGGTGCTTTGTGGGATTTACTGAAATGAAAACTCCAAGCCTCAGCAGAGCTCAGCAGATAAGAGGCAGACTCTGTCCGCTGAAGGAGGCTGAAAGAAACTGCTTTTTGGATTGGAGGGAAAAACCGAGAGGAGGATGAGGACAAGAGCAAACTCATCAACTCTAACCTCAACCTCACCTACCTCAGGCTCAGCTTCATGACCTCAACCTCACCTACCTCAGGCTCAGCTTCATGACCTCAACCTCAGGCTCAGCTTCATGACCTCAACCTCACCTACCTCAGGCTCAGCTTCATGACCTCAACCTCAACCTCACCTACCTCAGGCTCAGCTTCACTAACTTCAACATAACTTCATTAACCTTTACCTCAACCTCATTTACCCCAAACACAACATCATTACCTTCAACATAACCTCACGAATCTGAACCTTATTTTTAGCATTGACCTGAGGAGCCCTAACCCTCAGCTCAACTAACCTCATGTTCAACCTCACTCACCTGAACCTCAAAACCTTTACCAGACCTCCACATTTACTGTCCTAACCACCATCACTAGGTGGAAGTTTTGAGTCTGTTCTTGTGCTTCGTGGACTTCAGCCAGAAAGTCGTGGCAAGGTCACATTTGTAATCTATTTTTTAGTGAAGTCAGCAGAAGTGAGGCAGTTT
The DNA here is from genome assembly GCA_024362625.1 of Silurus asotus. Classification (NCBI taxonomy): domain Eukaryota; kingdom Metazoa; phylum Chordata; class Actinopteri; order Siluriformes; family Siluridae; genus Silurus; species Silurus asotus. The sequence continues at coordinate 495,145 of MU526172.1, forward strand.
CTCTGAACATAAAGACGTACGCTCAATTTATAGATGAAATTAAAAGATCACTCCTCCCACAGCTGTCCTGCTAAAACATCTGGCAAACAATGAGGTGTGAAGTGTGTGTTAGGATCATACAGATATTACACTGAGGAGATTCCCTGAGTCTCACTGTCCTACTGTCTCACTGTCCTGCTGTCTTACTGTCCTTCTGTCTCACTGTCCCACTGTCTCGTTGTCCTACTGTCTCATTGTCCTACTGTCTCACTGTCCTGCTGTCTCACTGTCCTACTGTCCCAGTGTCTCATTGTCCTACTGTCGCCCTGTCACTGTCTCTCTGTCACTGTCTCACTGTCACTGTCTCATTGTTCTAATGTCTCACTGTCCCACTGTCACTGTCTCACTGTCTGGCTGTCTCACTGTCTCACTGTCCGGCTGTCTCACTGTCTCACTGTCCTACTGTCTCACTGTCCTGCTGTCTCACTGTCCTACTGTCCCAGTGTCTCATTGTCCTACTGTCTCCCTGTCACTGTCTCACTGTCACTGTCTCATTGTTCTAATGTCTCACTGTCCCACTGTCTCACTGTCCCGCTGTCTCACTGTCCTGCTGTCTCACTGTCCAACTGCTCAGCTGTCTCACTGTGCTACTGTCTCAGTCCTACTACTGTTTTTTCTCTCAGTAATTTCTGTACCAATGTGTAGGTGTAGGTTGTGTGTGTGTGTGTGTGTGTGTGTGTGTGTGTGTGTGTGTGTGTGTGTGTGTGTGTGTGTGTGTGTGTGTGATAATAAGAGAGAATAGAGAAAATGTGATTACGCTGCAGTGTGACAGCAGGATCACGACTCTGTGGCCTCCATTCGTCTCACTCGGTTTGCTCTGGACCTTGAATGTAGTGTATGAAGGAGAACCTTGCTGTGTGGTCTCAGTGTGTGTGTGTGTGTGTGTGTGTGTGTGTGTGTGTAGTTCACAGCATGTCTTTCACAAAAACAACAACAAAAACAACAAAGCTGATATTTATTTATATTCCTGCACCTCTTTACGTCTGGACGTTTGCTGCAGGATGGAGATGAACAACGAGGAAGTGAAGGATCTGATGCATATTTGTGGAATTATTAGAGAACTCTCCAGAACCTTAACAGTTCCTTCAGACATGTTCTCAGATACGAATACTGAGCTTAACCTAGTAAACATCCGTGGGTAATGATCTATGCAGCACGTTCAGGCCATGTAAAGACCCAATGAGAGTAAAAATGAGAGCAAAAACATCTGGAAAATCATGTGGTCATCTGGAACATTTGACTCGTAAATGTTGTAAAAACTTTTCATAAGCATGTGCAAGAAGAAGAGTTGCTAGGCAACACAATTGTCATTGTACATGTTGTTCCTATACACCAACATCAGGAACATCATCATTTCTTTCAGACATGCTTCAGACGTGCCTTAGATATGTTCACCAAGACTCAAATGAAGAACAACTTTTCAAGATTTTACACATCAGAGAGGTCATACTGTAGATAGAAACACTTTCAGCACCTCAGTGAGGAACAGCGTTTTGGGATCTCACCTATTGATTTTTTGTTGTAATTTAATAATGTGGATTGTTTTAGAATGTTAACGCTTCTCTAATTAAACATTTTCCTGTCTGTCTGTCTGTCTGTCTGTCTGTCTGTCTGTCTGTCTGTCTGTCTGTCTGTCTGTCTATCTATCTATCTATCTATCTATCTATCTATCTATCTATCTATCTGTGTATTTGTGTGTCTCTGTCTTTCTGTCTGTCTCTGTGTCTCTCTGTCTGTTTGTCTCACAGGGAAGCAGAAGTATCTGTGTGCGAGCAGGAACGACTGCACCATTGATAAGTTGAGGAGGAAGAACTGTCCATCTTGTCGTCTGAGGAAGTGCTTTGAGGCCGGAATGACTCTCGGAGGTAAAGTGAGCGATAAGTCTGTGGGCGTGTCTGTGGGCGTGTCTGACTGTGCAAAATGCTGTCATCTGATTGGTGCTTGGGTTTGAGTGATCGGACACTGATAGTGAGATGTGGTCAGTGTGTGTGTGTGTGTGTGTGTGTGTGTGTGTGTGTGTGTGTGTAAATTAAAACCTTCGGCTGTATGAATGTGAGTTGTTCTGATTTGTTTGTTGTTTGTGAATTTTGTAAAATTTGTAACAGAAATTTGAAATCCCATCACTGGTTTCGGAAAATTTTGGATTTTTGTGGATTTCTATCCATGTGAAAGACAGAGGCAGCATGGAGTGTGTGTGTGTGTGTGTGTGTGTGGGTGAGTTGTTGTGATTTGTTTGTTGTTTGT
>MU526172.1:499927-507427 GCA_024362625.1 Silurus asotus
CATTTCAGTTTTACTCTTAAATATTAGAACAAGACGAGAGTTTGATCACTGAGATCAGATCTGACTGTCCAGACCAGAGAGTGTAATAGACTGAGGGGGATTGCAGTGTGTGTGTGTGTGTGTGTGTGTGTGTGTGTGTGTGTGTGTGTGTGTGTGTGTGTGTGTGTGTGTGTGTAATCCTGTTCCGATGCAGGGAGTTGGTTAATAAGTCTTGAGCTGTGGAGCAGGTCATGTGATCTGAGCTGTAATCTGGAGATCTGATGTGGAGATGAGGATTACAGCAGGTTCGTATGTGAATCTCTTTAGGTTTCTGTGGAGTTCTTTGGGGTGAAGCTACATGTCTGTAAAGATCCAGCTGGTGTTAAATATTAGACAGTTCGCTTTCGCTCCGGGAGGTCACGGATCCGTCCTGCTGGTGGGCGTGGCCTGGTATTCTAATGAGAACTCTGGATAGATAGATAGATAGATAGATAGATAGATAGATAGATAGATAGATAGATAGATAGATAGATAGATAGATAGAAATGTACTAATAACAAATACATTTTTAATTTGAACTTGAAAGTTGAGATCATTAGTAAAAATAAAAACATGAAATTATGCAAAAATAATAATTTACTTGTCAAAATTACAAAATACAAATTTTTGTAAAAAAAAAAAAAGTTCTAGTTCAAGAAAGTGTTTTAAATATGAGAAAATAAGTCCAAATAATGGTTTTATAGGCAGGAGATGAGGAGATGAGTTGTAATAATTGAATGGAATGAGGTTTCAAACAGCTGATTTTTTACTCAGGAGTCAAAATGAATAAAATAAATCAAAATCTATATAAAGTTATAAAGTTGTAATAATGAGAAAGCAGCTGATGAAAGAGTTCACACGGACTTGTCTCTATTGTAAAGTGTGACTTCTTAGCCGCTGTGCTATTCGGAAGGTAGCACATTTATAATGCGCAGCGTTCTCGGCTGTAGCTTGTTGTTATTGGGGTTACGGGGTGCGAGTGTCAGGGCGAGAAACAGCTGCCTGCAGGAATAAAGAGCGAGAAAGAGAGAAGTGTTGCGGAGTTAAAGAGCTGATAACGGACGAGTGAGGAGACAATGTGGTGGCGGTGGTGGTGGTGGTGGTTGGAGGGGAATTTGGTTGTTGTTGTAAGCAGTACGTTTTTTCGTGTTTTAGTTTTCTGTTTTTTTCTCATCGCAGGTCCTCGGTTTGGTTTTTCTTCTTTCCTTTAGATGTGATAATAGGCGTAGAGTCTCGCTCGGCCGTGACAAGGACGCCGGCGCTGCCTCACATCGCTATTTATCAGGCCGTTTAATGGCCGTGCAGCTCCACACGCCGTGCCGAGTTATCACCGAGTTATCACCCCATCCTTTTTTTCCCTTTCTTTTCTTTTGCGCACATGACGATGTATAATGATGTGAAATACGTCCTGGCAGATTTGAAGCTAACAGATCGTTTTGGCTCCCATTTTCTTGATGGTAGTGATATTACCCAGGCACGTTTTTTCGGGTTATTTAATATCCTGGACATGCCGTTTTCTCACCGTCACGACTGGTACTGCTCATTATTTCTTTCGTGTATTTTTTTCCTTTAAAAGACGAAGGATTTGCTGAAAATCCACGCAAATTGCCGTGCCGTAAAACGTCGTAATTGTGGATTAGGGTAAAAATGAGGTGAGGTGGTGAAGATATGTCTTCCTGTCCTGTCGTTCCACAACGGCAAGGCTGCAGCTTCTTCTTCTGCCTTTCTCTTTTCCTGCACCTGAGCACAAAGTGCTGGGGTTCGTGATTTTTGTCGAATTTTCTGCAGATTTCTAACAGTAAAGTCCTGTAGCTTTTTTCTCTAACAGCACAACTCAAGAACAGTTTTTTCTTCTTCTTACACAACAGCAACTCACCAACTATTACAGCTAATCATTTATTAAGAAAACAACAAACCAGAAATGTTGTCCTTTTATAGCTACGTTTCCAGTTGTCACTTATGTTACAGCAGCTATAAACACTCATTCCATCATCAGTTTCATTTTATTCTCTCTCTCTCTTACTCTCAATAAAAGAAAACACACTGCCTTTGTTTCATTTCGTTACCCAGAAATGACATGGAAATATTTCCCCTTTACCTCTGACTGTTACAATGTGCTGACACTGGAGTCTCCTGCGTTACAGCAACATCTCCTGTTGAATTGCTGTGATCTGAACTGCACACGTCCCTGTGAAGGAGCTGCAAAACGAAAGATTCAGAACCAGAGCTTTAATACAAACCTGCTTATTGCAGCTGAATAAATCGAACTGCAGCGAGACACTGAAATACTGAAACTGTGAGACTCTGAAACTGTGAGACACTGAAACTGTGAGACACTGAAATACTGAGACAAACACAATTTGAGAGACAGCCACACTGAGATACTGAGGCAGAAAAACACTTAGACACGGAGACAGTAAGTCTCTGAGACACTGACATGCAGAGTTAGTGAGACTCAGACAGTGAGAAACTGTAATGCTGAAACTGTGAGACACTGAGTTACTGAGACACCAAGACTTTCAGCGAGAGATGCTGCGATACCTAGACAGTGAGACATGGAGACAAAAGATGCTGTGATACTGATATTCTGGGATAAAGAGACACAAGGCACTTAAACAGTAAGACACTGAGTTACGGAGGCAGTGAGATACGGAGATGCTACGATACTGAGAGAGACAGACACAGGGATACTGAGGCACTGAGAAAGTGACAATAGGACATGAGGGAGACATTAAGACAGTGAGACACATTTAGACAGTGGGACACTGATGTGGCTTCGAGCTGACAGGGGAAACACCAACAGCCTGGAAAATACGCTAAGTGATTTGTTTAGCATGAGCACAATGCTAATAAAAGTTCCAGCATTGCGGAAAGTGCTGGAACATAATCACATCACATGTCTGTGAAAGACTGAATGTCCACTGAGACAAAATTAGACACGGTGTAGCTCAAGATCTCGAGAAAGGGAGCGAGAGTGAGAGAGAGAGAGAGAGAAGAAAGAGAGAGAGAGAGAGAGAGTCAAGACAGAGGTGTTGATCAGTGGCCAGTTAATTGCAAGTGCTAAGTATCGTATACACACACACACACACACACACACACACACACACACACACACACACACACACAAACACACACACACACACACACTACCACAGGCCGAATAATAATAAAAGTAATGATTATTATTATTATTATAACGATTATTATTATTATTATTATTATTATTATTATTATTATTATTATTATTATTATTATTATTATTATTATTATTATTATTATTATTATTATTATTATTATTATTATTATTATTATTATTATTATTATTATTATTATTATTATTATTATTATTATTATTATTATTATTATTATTATTATTATTATTATTATTATTATTATTATTATTATTATTATTATTATTATTATTATTATTATTATTATTATTATTATTATTATTATTATTATTATTATTATTATTATTATTATTATTATTATTATTATTATTATTATTATTATTATTATTATTATTATTATTATTATTATTATTATTATTATTATTATTATTATTATTATTATTATTATTATTATTATTATTATTATTATTATTATTATTATTATTATTATTATTATTATTATTATTATTATTATTATTATTATTATTATTATTATTATTATTATTATTATTATTATTATTATTATTATTATTATTATTATTATTATTATTATTATTATTATTATTATTATTATTTAGTATATTATAAAAGTTATTGTTTCTATAGTAACCGTTTAATCACAAAGTCATGAACAGCTCACACTCTTACTGATAACCTGCTTGAACAAACCTTTGACGTAGTGACGTTTTCTCAACGTTAAAAGACGTTTCTGTAAGTTGGATTGTTCAGTGTCAGTGTTAATGCTGTAACTTAAAGTTCAGGACAGAGGGGTTTACATTTCATTACGTTTCCATGGTAACACACCACCTGCGTACGCGAGAACCCGTTAAAACGTAATAAATGGACGAAGCGATGATGTAATTCTTTACCAAATAAATTGTCTTGATTTTTTGTAAGTTGTTGTGGTGTGTGAGGAATGAAACACCTCGAGGTCACACTCTTACAGGACATAAATCAACTTCACAAACTATAATGTTATAATCAATTTTTTTCCGGTTGCTAGCGTACATTTGCTAGCGTACATTTGCCAGCGTAACTCCGGCCAAATCTGCACTGGAAGATAATTTTATCTGTGTGTAAATTAGAGTGAGAGACTCTGCGTCACACAGTGCTCCTCACACCCGCCATCTGCTAAACACATGGAGAACCTGGAGAACTCAAGTCTCACCCTGCATCATGGAGAATTCACAGAACTTCTGAGTGTGCAGAAGTGTGGAGTGTGGAGCAAGTTAGCGAGTGGTTCCGCTCTGGGGTTCTGCAGTTCCGAGTGTGTGCTGCACTTTCCCTCCGTGTCTGTCTGAAGTGCCCTAATCCCTACACTATACTCTATATCCTCATCTCTACACCCTAATCTCTACACTATACCCTAATCTCTACCCTAATCCCTACACTATACTCTACACCCTAATCTCTACACTATACCCTAATCTCTACCCTGATCCCTACACTATACTCTATACCCTAATTTCTACACTATACCCTACACTATACCCTAATCCCTACACTAAACCCTAATCGCTACCCTATACCCTAATCTCTAATCTATACCCTAATCCCTACCCTATACCCTAATCTCTAATCTATACCCTAATCCCTACCCTATACCCTAATCTCTACACTATGCCCTAATCTATACACTATACTCTATATCCTATCTACTACCCTTTACCCCAATCACTACTCTATACTCAAATCCCTACCCTATACCCTAATCCCTACCCTATACTCTAATCCCTACAATAAACATTTCACCTTAAGCCCTACATATATCACATACCAGCCCTTCTTTAGCATTATAAACAGTTATTTGGCATTTTTGGATGGTTTTATGGATTATTATGTTCACTGTGATCTCGAATGATTGTTTTTTTATGATTTCCGCAGCTCTCTGTTCTTCCTTTTCTCTTTTCTTTGATGAAATCTATGTGATTTTGTTCACGTTGTTCTGCGTTCCAGCTTCATGTCATGCTTTTCTCTAGACATGAATTGCACTAAATGATTTGCGATTAGCTTCAGGTTTTAAATAAAGTTTTTTTTTTCCCCACATGGCTAATCAGAGCTATTCTGACCTCATGCAGACCTCATGGTTAATTTCCACACTTCAGCACAGAGACAGTGGGACAAAGCGAGTATGATGGTGGGAGGAGAACCTTCAGGAGAACTGTGACAGCTGATAGAGCTGCTGATTGCTAAGCACAGAGGTCAAGATGAAAAATTAGAGAGTGCGAGAGGATTATCTGTTCGGATCCGGTATCTGTGTTCTAAGACAGCGGCAGTGGCGGCGGTTCTGGAGAAGGGGGAGGAGCTGTGGAGCAGCTGCCCTGAAACCTACACAGAAACTTGGTAACAAATTACAGTCCAATGACTAATGGACAATCCTCTCTCCTGAAAACCGACTCCGCCTTGAGGTGCTCGCTGTTCACGGTCTCTTTACTATAACCCCAATGCGCTTTCACAATGATAGCAGATTCTCTGTGGGTTCAGGGTTCTGCAGGGAGTTCAGTTTCTGGAAACAACACACTACAGCTACATTATAAGGGTCAAATGTAAAGAACACGCTTCTCAACATATGTTTATTCATTTCTTAGGAAATAAATCTTCCTTCAGGATTCTTTTAATAGTTCATGAATCCTTCATTCACACACTCGTTCACGCTGATGGGTAATAAAAAGTGTAACCAGGCTTCCTGCTCATTGGCATGCGGTGTTTTTTGGACAGTGGGAGGAAACCAGAGAACCCAGAGGAACGCACTACTACATTACGCGGTTATTCTGGAGGATAACGTTACCGACTGCAGCGTGTGTTTACGGCACATGGCTGATTTTCAACCTTTAATTTCCCTCCTGTCTCGGGTTCCGTCTGAAATCCCTGCGCCAAAACGCCTCCAGGTTTCGATATTCAGAAGCCGATGCTGCGTGATGCGACACAGCGAGGTACCGGGAACGATCTACGAGTGGTTTACTCCTCAGTGTCATCTCGCTAAGATGCTAATTCTTCATTCTGAGATGCAGAGAAGAGACGGAGAAATCACGCTGATAAATCCTAACCATAAAAACGACATTAATATAAACCTGCGCTACAGTCCGAGCTGCTGTTCCACACAAATCATCAGCATCATCTCTCTGACCAATCACATTCCAGATACATAATAAATATCCTAATTACGGTGTTTGTCTGAAGGTGCTGAGATGTTTTGATGTTTTACAACAAGGTTTCTGAGTTCAGTGTTTTCTCCAGGATTTGGACCAGGTTCTGAAAGGTTTCCAGGTTGTTAAATAAGAGAAATCTGAGCATGTGTAAGAACCCTGAATCTCGCCCATATGAACTTGTGAGCAGTTTCCCAGCATTCGGCTGGACCACCTAGCAGAATCGTTCTGGTTTGAGTTTTCTGGTATTAAAAGAGAGATCAATAATAAGATTAGAGAATGGAGTGTTTTGGACCGGGTTCGAAAACTTGGGGTTGGATCAGAACCCATGCGCTTGCTTTTTCACTTGAAGCCAGTTCTTCTACAAGAGTTTTTCTCCAAGGGTTTTTCCACAATAGTTTTTTTCAACGGTTCCTCTACAAGGGTTCTCCTTTGAAAGTAACACAAGTGCCAAAGTGATCAAACCCACATCTGCCAAAGGATCGAGCTGCAGAATTGTAGAAATGTTCTGGGTTCTAAAGAACATATAAAAGGAGATCAATTCCAACTCTTCTTCATGAGTAGCTAATCATTTCTTCCATGTGTGCTCTGTGTTCTTCACACTCAGGTGATTTTTGTGTTTTTTCATGTAATTGGTAAAGATTTGGTTCTGAAAAATGGAGGAAAAGTTACTCTGAGAACTTTCCCAGCTCTACGTGTTTCTGGCCTGATTCAAAACAAACCAAATAAAAATCAACCTAAAGAATCCTTTCGATTTAGGTTTGGACACGTCGGTGAAGAGAACCTTGTTAAAGATTTCTGAAACTTACGAGAACTTTGGATCTTCAGCAGTGTAATTACTGACCGCTTTCATCAGAAGTTCAGAGCTGGTTACTGAGTACTTCTGAGTTCATGTGAGTTGGAGACTGTGTTCTGGAAGGTTTTTGAGTCAAGTCATGTGCTCAGTGATCTTTCTTCACGAAAGTCAACAGTTCAGGTCTCGTTACACGTTCAGACTTTTGGACCAGGTTCAGAACGTTGCTACTTGAATATTTATTGAAGAATTAAAAGATTTGGCCTGTGATCCTGAAAGTTTAATCCAGTTTTATGCCCTCTTTAGGATATTTAAATCAGATTGTCAGATTCTGCTGAGAAGGGTGTTTTGGATCGGTTCTGAACATCAGAAG
>MU526172.1:549852-554852 GCA_024362625.1 Silurus asotus
GTGTGTGTGTGTGTGTGTGTGTGTGTGTGTGTGTGTGTGTGTGTGTGTGTGTGTGTGTGTGTGTGTGTGAGTGAAATGGATACGAGCCTCACTATGTTAAAAGGATTTTTACATGCAGCTTTTCTGTAAATTTGTTTCGCTTTTCTGTCTTTTTGCATCCAGTTAAATAAAAGCAGTTCTCTTTGTGTGTCGGAGAGTCGATTCTGTGTCTCCTGTTCCATTACAGGAACAAACAAACAAACAAAAATGTAAATAGGATTTTACTTAAGGATTCAATGATGAAAGAAAAATAAATAAATAAATAAATAAATAAATAAATAAATAAATAAATAAATAAATAAAATTATATCAGAATTATATCAAAGCTAATTTTGAAGGGAAACACCTTCTTTATTGAACAAACAAACTAACTAAAAAATTAATAGGGAAAAATAATAATTACATCCAAGCTAAATGTAAATATAATATCATATAGAATAATATAATATATTAGATAGATGATAAAGAATTATGGTATTTGTGTTAAATAGAATAAAAATATATTCTTTATAGACATTAATTTCTTTATCATGTTTCTATTTATATATAGTTATATAAAGAAAACTGCTACACAGAATCAGTCCAGAAAAATAAAAAAAATAAAAAATTAATAAAAACACATTTTTTTATGTAAATAAATAAAAATAAGGAAAAATATTCTATTCATTCTTTTGTGGCTGAATTTAAGGTGAAAACCAGTTAAATGTCTTCTACAATTAATAAATAAATCAACAGAAAACAAATAAACCAAAACGAGGTAAAGAAGGAAAATAGGATGAATAAACCTCTGGAAAGGCAAAACCCTGCAACTGGAGCTTTAAAGAGGATCTTCACTGCATCCCACATACACCACACCTCTTCATCCTCCGACTGGAAATCTATCCCATAATAGTTAGAAGCATGGTGAAGAGATCCCATGGTAAGATCCTGGATTCTCATTGGTCAGAATGTGATGATTACGAGGTCTATAATGCTAATGCTTTATCGTTACTATAGCAACAGCATCCATGTAACGTTAAGTGAAGGAGTCTCCAGTGTCAGAAGAAAAGCTGCAATGGGCAGAAGAGTTTCATCACAATCATCATTAATCACCAGGTCAAAGTTCAGCATCACGATTCTGAAGTAATGAAATGAGTTTTGGTCTTTTTTTTATTATAGGAATATTTTATTATTATTATTATTATTATTATTATTATTATTATTATTATAATTATTTTAGTATTAATTATTCTGATGATGTAAATTCCTGTTGTTTCCTGAAGCTCTAACGCACTTCCTCTCTGTTTTCACTCCTTCACTAAAATCCCTCTATTTCTTCTGCATTTGTTCCATTTTTTTTCTGATTTTTTTCCCAGGTGTTTTTTTTTATGAACGGATATCAGCTATAAATTTCCCGTTTTTTTTCCCCAAGATTCCCCAGATTTCTTTTCAATCTCACAATCAGCCCCGAACGAGTGTCTCTGGTCCGAGGAAGAGGAAGGACAAGGCGCAGAGCCGAAAGACGAAGAGGAACCACAGAAGGGATCATGGTGAATATGGAGTATTGTGTAAATAAGTGTGTCTGTTTCTCATATATTTTACTGTCAAACGTCACTTTTAAATCATTTCTAATAAAACACGTGAACTCCGGCGTGGTGCTCGGCGTCCTGGCTGCCGGCGCTTCTCTCCACGGCTCATCTGACCTTTCACCCCGGGCCACGTTTACAGCTGTGCTTTTTGCCGACAGGATGAGAACAACATGTGTGTGTGTGTGTGTGTGTGTGTGTGTGTGTGTGTGTGTGTGTGTGTGTGTGTGTGTGTAGCTGTTGCTGTAAACAGTGTAATGAAATGCACAGTGTGGGAAGGGGAAGCTCAGAAGGCAAGACGTTGGACTTCTTGGAAGGTTGTGAGTTCAAATCCCACCACCACTAAACTGCTATTCTTGGGCCCCTGAGAAAGACCCCTAACCCTCAACTGCTCAGTTTGATGAATGAGATCATTGTTAGTGGCTCTGGATAAAAGCATTTGCCAAACACCATAAATGTGATGACGGACAAAATCAAATTGTGTTGCGTTGTGTTGTGTTACAGCTTAGGACACGTTTCTATTGGTTTCTATTGGAAAAACGTGAATTACAGTGAAGAGATGCTCTGATCTGCTCTGTGATGCTCCACAGAACCTTCACCTCACCTGAGACAGAAACAAACACACGCCCACATGCTGATATTTTACACTGTAAACCTTTTAATGAGACGAAACCACACTTCATTTACATGCTTATCACAAAGAGTGAGAGAGAGAGAGAGAGAGAGAGAGAGAGAGAGAAAGAGAGATAAAGAGAGAGAGAGAGAGATAAAGTAAGAGAGATAAAGAAAGAGAGAGAGAGATAAAAAGAGAGAGAGAGATAAAGTAAGAGAGATAAAGAAAGAGAGAGAGAGATAAAAAGAGAGAGAGAGAGATAAAGAGAGAGAGAGAGAGAAAAAAGAGAGAGAGAGATAAAGAGAGAGAGAGAGAGATAAAGAAAGAGAGACAAAGAAAGAGAGAGAGAGAGAGAGAGAGAGAGATAAAGAAAGAGAGAGAGAGAGAGATAAAGAAAGAGAGCTAGAGAGAGATAAAAAGAGAGAGAGAGATAAGAAAGAAGTGTAAACATAGAGTCCATGTTTGTTTGTTTGTTTGTTTGTTTGTTTGTTTGTTTGTTTGTTTGAAGTGAAAAGACCACATGGTTTCAAACCGCATGGTTTCAGGTCCTGGTGCAGGAACGTTAGTGTGAGTCTGTAGTGCACTACTGTAGGGAATGTAGTCGGGTTCTAAAGGCTGTGCTGAAGAACATCCAGGAAACTTCATTCAATCAGATTAGTAATGAAGAGATGCAACAAATAAAACACCCCCCCTAGTGGGGAACAGGGGAGAGGGAGTAGGACGTAGGGTTTAGGCGGGTACACAATAGGGTATAGGGAATATAGTATTGTGATAATTAACAGGGTACAAGGAACAGGGTAAAGAAAATTAAGTATAGGGTATAAGTAATATGGCACAGGGGCTACAGGGTAGGGGGTATAGGGTATAGGGGGTAGGGTATAGAAAATAGGTTATAGGGTATAGGGGGTAGAGAACAGGGTATAGAAAATCTGGGATATGGTAAAGGGGGTATAGGAGGTAGGTATAGGGTATAGAAGATATTTTATAGGGTATATGAAATCGGGGATAGGGGTAGGGTATAGGGTATAGTGGTAGGGGAAAGGGGGAAAGTAAGTAGGGTAGAGGAAATAAGGGGTCAGGTAAGGGTAAAGTCTAGGGTATAGGGGTAGGGTATAATATATATAGGGGGGAGGGTATAGGAGGTAGGGGTAGAGTGTAGGGTATAGGGGTAGGGTATAGTGTTTATAGGGGTAGGGTAAAGGGGATATGGGTAGGGTATAGTGTTTATAGGGGTAGGGTATAGTGGTAGGGTATAAGATAAAGGGGTAGGGTAAAGGGGATATGGGTAGGGTATAGTGTTTATAGGGGTAGGGTAAAGGGGATATGGGTAGGGTATAGTGTTTATAGGGGTAGGGTAAAGGGGATATGGGTAGGGTATAGTGTTTATAGGGGTAGGGTATAGTGGTAGGGTATAAGATAAAGGGGTAGGGTAAAGGGGATATGGGTAGGGTATAGTGTTTATAGGGGTAGGGTAAAGGGGATATGGGTAGGGTATAGTGTTTATAGGGGTAGGGTAAAGGGGATATGGGTAGGGTATAGTGTTTATAGGGGTAGGGTAAAGGGGATATGGGTAGGGTATAGTGTTTATAGGGGTAGGGTAAAGGGGATATGGGTAGGGTATAGTGTTTATAGGGGTAGGGTAAAGGGGATATGGGTAGGGTATAGTGTTTATAGGGGTAGGGTATAGTGGTAGGGTATAAGATAAAGGGGTAGGGTAAAGGGGATATGGGTAGGGTATAGTGTTTATAGGGGTAGGGTAAAGGGGATATGGGTAGGGTATAGTGTTTATAGGGGTAGGGTAAAGGGGATATGGGTAGGGTATAGTGTTTATAGGGGTAGGGTAAAGGGGATATGGGTAGGGTATAGTGTTTATAGGGGTAGGGTAAAGGGGATATGGGTAGGGTATAGTGTTTATAGGGGTAGGGTAAAGGGGATATGGGTAGGGTATAGTGTTTATAGGGGTAGGGTATAGTGGTAGGGTATAAGATAAAGGGGTAGGGTAAAGGGGATATGGGTAGGGTATAGTGTTTATAGGGGTAGGGTAAAGGGGATATGGGTAGGGTATAGTGTTTATAGGGGTAGGGTAAAGGGGATATGGGTAGGGTATAGTGTTTATAGGGGTAGGGTAAAGGGGATATGGGTAGGGTATAGTGTTTATAGGGGTAGGGTAAAGGGGATATGGGTAGGGTATAGTGTTTATAGGGGTAGGGTAAAGGGGATATGGGTAGGGTATAGTGTTTATAGGGGTAGGGTATAGTGGTAGGGTATAAGATAAAGGGGTAGGGTAAAGGGGATATGGGTAGGGTATAGTGTTTATAGGGGTAGGGTAAAGGGGATATGGGTAGGGTATAGTGTTTATAGGGGTAGGGTAAAGGGGATATGGGTAGGGTATAGTGTTTATAGGGGTAGGGTAAAGGGGATATGGGTAGGGTATAGTGTTTATAGGGGTAGGGTAAAGGGGATATGGGTAGGGTATAGTGTTTATAGGGGTAGGGTAAAGGGGATATGGGTAGGGTATAGTGTTTATAGGGGTAGGGTATCTCTCCCCCCCCCCCCCCCCCTCCCCCCCCACCAACCCCCCCCCCCCTCTCTCTCTCTCTCAGGTGATGGAGGAGGTCAGTGTAATGGAGCAGATGATGGATGTATTTAGAGATGAGTTTGGCAGTATAATTATACACTGCTGCATGAAGTTATATTTATATATTTGGAGTTTTTTATAGATGTTTACATGATCATAGCTGGTTTTAATGGATTTAAAGTCGAGCACCTCTGAGTTCCTGATC
>MU526172.1:559852-567352 GCA_024362625.1 Silurus asotus
GGCTTGGAGAAGCGATTCTGAGGGATAGAGTGGATGTTGAGGAAGAATTAGAGATGGAGGACTAAATATTTTAAGAGGTGAGGAATATGGATGAATGTTCGAGACTCAGTGGGAGGTTTTCGTGATGCCTTTTTCAGAACCTGAAGGATTAAAAGTCTAATAAAAAAACATTCATGATTCGACCCATAAAACCACCCAAACCTGAGGTCTATATCAGAGACTTGCTGGGATGTTTAGAGTTTTGGACCAGGATCTGTTTCTGAAACAACTTTTGAACCGCATCCTGAAAAAACGTCTTGTTTTTAAACCTGATCGTGGAACAGAGAAACCTGGACACGAGTCTGAAGAACATAAATGATCATTAAACTACAGTAAAGTTTGAATAGATGTTCAGATGTGGACCATGTTTTAGAGCTCAGGCTTGGAGAAGACTTGCTGATGGGTAGAAATGTTCAAACTGGATGGATTGAGGAGGAAAGAGAGATGAACATCAGGGAGATAAGAGACTTTGGATTAAAGATCAAAATCAGTGGCACAATGGCAGAATCCATAATGTTCATTATGCGTTCTTCAAAATTTAGAAGGCCAGATTTTCTTGGAAGATGATCATGCCGCTCTTAACCACTCTGAACCTAAAATCTATCTAAAACACTTGTTGGCGTGTGTAGAAGTTTGGACAAGGTCCTGCTTCTGAACCAGTTCCTAAAAAATGTCTTGTTATAAAACCTGACCCTGGATACTTAGAAGGAGATATTGAGTAATTGTGGTTAAGAACCTGAAAATACTAAGATATCATGTTCTTGCTTCACGTCCATGTTAGTGAATTAAATCTAGACCAGATTTTGGACTTCTGGAGTAACACTGAGAAGGAATGTGAGACAGGGAGATGCATGAAAGGTTGAAAGGTGAAAGAAAAGGAAGTAGGCATGAAAGTCTCCATATCAAAAACAGCTAAATTCGTCCTCTGAGGTGGAATCAGACATTCAGTACACAGATGAAGTTCCATCAAGAATTGAAATGACCTTAGCAACAACTGACCATTAGACCTATAAAAGCCATGTCCATCAACCTCATCCATATTTCACCAAGATCTCCTATAATGTCTTCTACGATTCTTTTATTCTTTCAGATCAATTTCTCAATTTCCTACAAAGTATCCACAACCAGGTTTTTATACAAGATGTTTTTTAGGATCTGGTTCAAAAGTTCTTTCAGAAACAGAAACCTGGTCCAAACCTCTAAATGTCCCAGGAAGAGTCTGAAATCCTTCCATAACAAGGTCCAAATCCTATATATCTAAAACTCTAATCAAACCAGCAGCTTTCTGGAGGAAACTGGTTCAGATTCTTTTACTGCCCAAACCAGGATATAAAGCCAACAGTTCTGGAACCTGGTCCAGATCTCTGGTCCAAAAGGAACCCATCCCAACCAGAGTATCAACCTTAAACTTTCAGGGCAAGTTGAAATCAGAAAAGTGCTACTGCTCAGATTTAACCAAGATTTTAATTGGTACAAATCATCAGATCCCTCTCCTGGTCTCCAAGTCCAATTCTGTGTGAATGCCATGAGAAGGTTAAGAGGTTCTTCTCAATAGATAAAGAGGTTTCAAACATAGAAATTATTAGAAAACCTCTTTAATTCATACAATCCGAAATCCCCATAGAGCTGCTCATGCCAATCCAGAGATCTTTCAGAACCTGCTTGATGCACCAGAACCACATGTTTAACCATCATTACTCAGGAACTCTTTGAAGGTTCTTACTGAAGCACAGCAGAAAAGCTCTCCAGAATTGTCAACCAGGCTTCAAAACATAATTTTTCCTTATGAATTGGTCCGAAACTTCTTATTTCAACCACCAGGATCCGACCCAGCGACCCTTCAAGATCTGATCCAGCTATCCTTCAAGATCTGATCCAAATCTCTTTAAAGATT
Source organism: Silurus asotus (assembly GCA_024362625.1). Taxonomy (NCBI): domain Eukaryota; kingdom Metazoa; phylum Chordata; class Actinopteri; order Siluriformes; family Siluridae; genus Silurus; species Silurus asotus. The sequence goes on from MU526172.1 coordinate 561,786, forward strand.
AACACAGATTTAAAACAGCAATTTGTCCAGAACCAGGCCCAAAAAATCCTGACACTTCTGACCAAAACCACTTCTCTCATTATCCTGGAATCTTCTGCAAACATCTGAACTCTGTGTTTCTCAGACACCCAACAAAACTGATTTATGTTTTACAGGAGTTTGACCCAAAACCCGTTTTTCAGAACCAGGTCCAAATCTGTGAATACCATCAAATCCAGCAGTGACTCAAAGCAGAACTCTCTCAGGAACCGGGCCCAAATCGTTTTAAAACTCCAACCAAGAATTCGGAGCAGCAGCTGTTTATTAGAAAAATACGGAACACGATAAACGCTCAGCGATGGAGTGTGTCTGGTTGCCTGGATACCGTCTCTGGTTGCCGGGACGACCCGCTGCGAAGGTGTCCTGGACTGGAATGATTGAGTCCGGCCCACTGTGGTCCTCGGTTCGCCGTTGTCCAGCCACTGAGCACTGTCCTGGATCCTAGAAACCATCTTGGAGACGTCGGATTCAGAGAATCGCTCCTGCTGGACGGAGGGTTTGGTGGACGGGGGGACGGCTTGGCGCTGAGGAGGAACCCGAGATGAAGGGACTGAAGGTGGTGGCATGGTGGGAGGGGTTAATTTTATTCTCTGAGGTGGGAGCAGACTGGCGCCGGTGACGTCGCCTCCGGAATCAGAACCGTTTTGTGCTGCACCGTTCTGTTCTGGACCTAAAAGAGAGGTTTAGAACCTGCATTTGAAAAGTGGAAGACATTGATTTCTTTTCTCTTTTCCATCATCGAGGATTGTGAGATGTGTAAAGATCACATGACTGGGATCACATGACTCGTGTCTACATTTGTGCAGGAATGCGTTTAAATAGTGTATTGTGTCTTTAGCTCCCTGTCTAGGGTTTTATTTTCCATACGAGCTGTTAGAGGCTTCTTGGATGGTTGAGGTCTTTCATTGTGGCCGTGACATGAAGGAAAAACACAAACCTGCGGCTGGAATAAGAACGCTGGGAACAGAATCCGCTTCGGGAAGCACAATGAGCGTTTAATAAACACAGCGTTTTTCTGTTTTTGCGAATGTGTTTATGATTGGAAATAAAACGAGACCTCTGGAGTCTGGAGTCTGGAGTCTGAAGGACTTAATGGTGTGTTGGGAAGATGATGATGTTTAGGGTCTTCAAAAAACATCTCTGCAGCTGAACTTCTCATGAAACAACTCAAACTATACGATTTCTCAGATTTAAATCTTTCAGTAGCAAAAAAATCAAATACGCACACACACACACACACAACATGCAAAAAAACACACACACACACACACACACACACACACACACACACACACATACGCACACACGTGCACATACCTACACACACACACACACATGTGCAAAAACACATACACACATACACACACACGTGCACACACAAATACACACACACACACACACACACACACACGTGCACACAGATGCACACACACACACACACACACACACTCACACACAAATACACCCACACATCCACAAACACATACACACGTACACACACACACAAAATACACATGTACACACACACACAAACACTCAAAGACACACACACACGCACACACACAAATACAAACACATACACACGGGCACACAAACACACACACACACACACACACACACACACACACAATCTCCTGCAGGTTCTTTGTGACTTATGTCATTGATGATATTTTCTTTCTTAGTTTGGAGCGTTTGAGATATTAACAGGTAAAGAGAATAAAACACCGTCTCTCCCTCTATCTGTTTATCCCTCTCTCTCTCTCTGACTCCCCTTTCCCTCCATCTCACTCCCTCTCTCTCTTTCTCTCTCTCACACACACACACACACAATCTCCTGCAGGTTCTTTGTGACTTATGTCATTGATGATATTTTCTTTCTTAGTTTGGAGCGTTTGAGATATTAACAGGTAAAGAGAATAAAACACCGTCTCTCCCTCTATCTGTTTATCCCTCTCTCTCTCTCTGACTCCCCTTTCCCTCCATCTCACTCCCTCTCTCTCTTTCTCTCTCTCTCCTTCTCCCTCTCTATCACTTCCTCTCACTCCCTCTATCACTCCCTCTCTCTCTCTCTCCCCCTACCACTCTGCGTGTGTGTATGTGTGTATGTGTGTATGTGTGTGTGTGTGTGTGTGTGTGTGTGTGTGTGTGTGTGTGTGTGTGTGTATGTGTGTGTGTGTGTGTGTGTGTAAAAATACCATAATACAGAAATTAATAAATTGTATACAGTACAAATATAATTTTTGCATTTTATATCCTTTTATATTCAGTTTAAAGTTTAAATGATTACATACATTCAATAAATGTATTAAACATTATATATATTTATATATTTATTACTATATTTTATTGTAAATATGTTTTTTTAATATAATTTGTTACATGTTTAAATATAAAGAGTAATGTTATGAAAAAGAACCAGAGAAAATGTTTGTATTGAAATTATTGATACTGTATTTAAATGTCATTATTCTGTATTTATATTTATACTGTACGGTATAAAAGCTTTGTGGACACCTGAACGTAAGGTTGTGCTTTTTTTCCGATTCACATGTGCTGTTTTAATGAGCTCCAGTCTTCTGGGAAGATGTTCCAAAAGATTTAGTGGAGATTCATTGAGCTACACGGATTTTAGTAACATCATGTTGTGTAGGTGATGTGACACGTAGTGTTTAAAGAAAACTACACTGTCCTACATTCAGAATGTGGATTCAATTTCTGTAGTTTTCTATTAGAATCCCTTAATTTAAATATTTATAATATGTCATTAATTTATAATCAAAAACGATGATGATTATGATGATGATGATGAAGGTGAGGGAGTTTATGATTATAAAGCAAAATAAAAATAAATACATTTAAATACATTTTATTTTGATAAAACAAAAATAAAGTTTGATGTCACATAATGAAGGAGTAACATTTACACTGTATATAGTTTCATGTGTGTGTGTGTGTGTGTGTGTGTGTGTTTGTGTGTGTGTGTGTGTGTGTGTGTGTGCGCACAGCTGTGTATTTTGACTGTTACTTTGTGAGCCTTTTTTAGGGGTGTGTGTGTGTGTGAGAGAAAGACAGACAGACAAACATCATTATCAATTAGGTTTGGGTTAGCAAACACACACACGCACACACACGCACACACACACACACACACACACACACACACACAGTGAACGTTTAACACAGTCACAAACACACACAACTGCCATCCTTGGCATCACACCACAGTAAGCTTTAAATGCTGAGAAACTACACACACACACACACACACACACACACACACACACACACACACACACGCACACACACCAACACACACACACACACACAGTGAACGTTTAACACAGTCACAAACACACACAACTGCCATCCTTGGCATCACACCACAGTAAGCTTTAAATGCTGAGAAACTACACACACACACACACACACACACACACACACACACACACACACACACACACACACACACACACAGAGTAGCGCAATACACTGACAGGTGGTAGTTAGTTTTTAAGTGTGTTATTAGTTTGACTCTGTAAAAACACTTTATGCACACAATGAGGGGCGGATAAAATGCCAACAAGCAACTATTTCTCTCTCTCTCTCACACACACACACACACACACACACACACACACACACACACACACACACACACACACATAATGCTGTATTAAACGGTTTACTAAAAATGTTTTGCTTTCAATAAAAAATTACCTTTAAAATGACGGAGGTAAAAATAAAGATTTTGACTGCAGTGATAAAATAATCATACATTTTTATTCTAATTTAATTAAATCCGGATAAAACTTTTTAATTTGAGAAAACTTGGTGTTTGAATAATACATTTGAAAAATAATAATACAAAAAAGATGAATAATTATTTTATATCTTTCTGTTTAAAAGCTTAAAACATTTTACGCAAAAAAGGAATAAAATCATATCACTTTCATTCATGCATTTAATTCATTCATCAATTCATTAATAAAACACTGGATGACTGGAATCTTTTTATACCTTTTTTAAAAGGAAAAATAAACAAATAACAATAACAATGATGATGATGATGATTATGATGAAGGTGAGGTGACAGAATGGTATTTACATAAAGAAATATTTATTCATGCAGAAGTAAATTTTTTGTATGAAGAAAACAAAACATTTTGAAATATTTAAAGTAAAAATATTGTCATTATGAGAGACATAAGATACATATCGAAGATATATTGAATATATTTTAAGTTTTAAATGTTTGGTTTAAATTATTTAAATTATTTCTCATTTTTGGATCAGTTTAAATCAAATCCGTTTTAAATTTGAGTTAAATAAGTTGAAATTGAGCGTTTCTATGAATATTTATTTATTTATTTTAGTTACCACTTTTTACTATTTTTAGTAATATAATAATTATAATAATAATAATAATAATAATAATAATAATAATAATAATAATAATGAAAATAAAGCCAGTAATTGTAAAAGCTATTTACTCTCGAAGAGCGGCGGCTGTAGCGCGGTGTAAACCCTCGGAGGCCTTTTGGAGATGGTGATTGGCTGTCGTCTTGCCACCCTCGGGGGCGGGACAGGACGGGCGGAGCTTTCCTCAGGAGGACCACTGAAGATCTGAGAATATTATGAGAATAAAATATCAGAAAATCAACAACAAAATAAGATTTTATTATTATTTATTTTATATACTGTTATTATTATTATTATTAATAAATAAAATATATTTATCTCTATAGTATAAATATATGATCATATTTCTATAATAGTTATGTACATATTAAGATATTAAATATTGAAATGTTTTTTATTTACTAGTATATTCATTTATTGATTTATTTAGTTTGAGTGAGATGTTCTGACCTTCTTGTAGTCCTCGATCAGGATCTCGATGACTATGTTCTGGAATTTGATATCCAACATGGCCGCCACCGTTTCCTCCTCGGCTCGGAGCAGGGTGGGGCCGAAGATCACGCCCATGTTGGACGGCGTCATCAGATTCGTGCTGCTTTGACTACACACGCTGTAAAACAACGATCATAAATAAATCAATAAATCCATCATACAGAAGACGTGAGATCTCAGCGGTGTGTAGGTACTGAAACTCAACACACTCGTCCTGAGATCAGATCAGATTCGATCCGATCCGATGGGTTACTGCAGCGAGTTCTGATAACGGAATCTGATGATAATCCGAGTTAATTTTGATCAGCTTCCCGCACGACGTCCTGAATTTCATGTGTTTACTTTCACATGTGTGTGAACATGCGTGAGACTCCGGGTTGGATCGGATCACACACACACACACACACACACACACACACACACACACACACACACACACACACGCACGCTGAAAAAGCTGAAACAGCTGAAACGCAGCTAATTAGGCAATTTGTCTGGACAAGCTCAGTGTGTTTGGAGGTTAATACACACCTGGTGACAGGAGAGAGAGAGAGAGAGATATTGAGAGAGAGAGAGAGAAAGAGAGAGGAAAATGGAGAAAGAGAAAAGAAAGGATA
>MU526172.1:583194-585694 GCA_024362625.1 Silurus asotus
GGGGGGGAGGGGGGAGGGGGGGTCTTTATAGAGTTTATAATAATTTAATTACACACTTATGAGCTTTTTGATGACACTGACGAACCTTCATGGCCTTAATGGAGGGGGGGAGGGGGGAGGGGGGGTCTTTATAGAGTTTATAATAATTTAATTACACACTTATGAGCTTTTTGATGACACTGACGAACCTTCATGGCCTTAAAGATTTTCATATGAACCACTGAATGATAGAAGAAGAAGAAGAAGAAGAAGAAGAAGAAGAAGAAGAAAAATAGAGTCTGTGCAGCAGTTATTATATCAATAATCTTATAAATATGTTTATAAATGAGTGATTAGAATAACGAAAGCTCCCTCGTCCAATACTAATCCCTGAATAAACCCAATCAAAAACCACTTACAGAAACATCTTCAGAATTCCTTTTCATTACAATATTATCCTCTTTACACTGTTTTAATATTCAAAATAATAAAAAATGATTCGATTTGAATATTTGTATCATGTTAAATGCAGTATTTCTGTATTATCCAAAAGCACAAATTGATCTGAGATATTTGGAAATGAGCTCATAATAATCGTACTGTTTTTTCCAATTACCAATAATTACACAAGTATAAAAAAAAAAACTAATTATGGGATCTAACTTTGGGAATTACGTGCTGATGAGCTTTTATTATTATACTAATTAATTTACCATATCAATTATACTATTATATAAACTCTCCAGATGACTGCACATGGCTGGAAATCTTCTGAGCATTTCAGCTGCATTTCCTCAACATAAAAACATATCATAAAAAATAAAATATCCATAAATCATCGTTTTTTATCCTTCTGCTTCCATGTCCGTAATTTTCCCTGGAACGCTGATCCACAGCTCAGGATTGTGTTTAGAGGTTTTAGAAGAACCAGGAACACGATGAAGTGTGACGACAATCAAAATTCTATTTATTTTTATGGATATTGAATGTAATTTGTGTTTTATTTGTGTTTTTGAGGTCAGTCTGAACATCCTGATCTCCGTCACACAGCGTAAGATCTCTGATGATGATCTGATCTTTCTCTGGAGGCTTCAGCTCGTGTTCCTTCGGCCTGATATTCACTCAGGGTTCTACATCCTGAGGGTTCTATTTCCAGCACCTAAAACACAAACGTCGTTTCATTTACAGACATTTTTAAAACAAATGTTTGTTTGTTTTCAGTCATTTGAACTTTGTGAGACGTGAATTTAACAAAAATATAATAATTAGAGGGAAAAAAGTGTTTATTTAAAGACTCATTGAGAAGTCAATTTGACTGACTTCAAACACTGCAAAATTTAATACAGTGTAAATAAAATAAATAACATTTAAATAGAACTTTATTTTAGAAAACATTTGTAAACAAATCTGTAAATTATTCGCTAAATCTGCGCATATTTGTGCAAATTGCGTGTTGTCGGTGCGCAGTTGATCCGCTCGAGTGTAACGCGTGTCGCTTTGGCTGTGTCGACGTAGCCTGTTTGGTGACGTCACAGCATCCGGGTTCGGCTGTGAAGAAACATGGCGGATGTGGAGGAGTTGAACAAACCACTGGTGAGGAGGATTTGCTTTTCTCTTTATCTCTGTGGGCTTCGGGCGTGTTAGAGTGAGATTCCGTGTTAACGCGCATACACAGAGTTGTCTTTATTTGCTGGTTTTGTTCCTCTCTTTGCTACAGAAGCTCCGACTGCGATGTGTTATCGTAGCTGTTTTAAACCTACCCGTTTTTCGGTTGCTCAGATTCTATTGGTTGCTTGTTTTCCCGCCTTCTACTTCACGTTCAGTCATAATTTCTACCAAACGTCTAAAATAAAATAAAAAGTATGCTTGTTTTAATTATTGTAATTTATGCTTGTTATATTGTTCGAGTTTTGTGTCGTGTACAGATGTATGAATCAACCTTGCGCGTTTTAGGGAACGCCTTCGAAACCGGAAGCTTTTAAAATGTCCAATCAGTGAGCTGCTCAGTAGTGCGGCCAACCAATGGGGACACGGGGGGCGGTGTTTTCTCTGAATATGGGTAGGGAAAGGATAACTTGGCTGGGATTGAATCTCTTTTTTTTTTTATTCATAACGAAATAATTTTTATATTTTATTATTGCCTCTATGAGATGTGAGATCAGGTGTTAATTAGGGCTACAAACTATGACGTCATAATCCCTTTCGAGTTGTTTGTGAGCACGTTGTTATGTTTTTGTGTGTGTGTGTGTGTGTGTGTGTGTGTGTGTGTGTGTGTGTGTGTGTGTGTGTGCAGTTTGCAGGCTTATCAGACGTTTCCATAGCAGATGATATCCCTGTGGAAGGTCAGATCACAGTGCCTGTGAATTCCTCAAGTGCTAATGATGAGATCTCCACGCTGGACGAACCTGTGAAGGACACCATTGTACGTTCTCACAGCCTACATCCATGTCCATGTTTACATTCATGTCCACATCTATGTCCTTTTCCACTTGCATGTCTACGTCCATGGCCATGTTCATGT
>MU526172.1:590694-593194 GCA_024362625.1 Silurus asotus
GGAAGTGAAACAAAAAGTGTGTATACCCTAAATGTAAACCTGTGTGTGTGTGTGTGTGTGTGTGTGTGTGTGTGTGTGTGTGTGTGTGTGTGTGTGTGTTCTGTACGGAGTGTGTTCTCTCAGTTCCCACAACAACCTCCTTTTTAAAAGTTGCCCTCCACTAAACTCCCAGTGTCTCGTCCAATGGGCTTCTCTGGAAGTATGATGACATCACCACATTCCGCTGGTGTATTTATACACTGAGATTTTCCAGTGAGACTCGTAACGGACTGTTCTGGAAAACACTCCTCCAACACACTTAGGGTGTAGAGCGAGAACTCACACTCACACTCACACACACTCACACACGCACACACACACACACACACACACACACACTAATAACTATTTAAGAAAGTTAATATAAATAAATGTAATCTTCTGGCACTACTTTATCTGTGTGTGTGATCCGGCGCAGCAGAACTGTAGCTGAAACGAGTCGTAAATTAAATGCGTAGTGAAAAAGGTGTTATTTTGATCCATTCAGTCAGTAATAACCATCAATAACTTCTCCTGAATGCTGGGAAGTGGTCATGGTAGAAGGTGATCATCCACCATTTTAATGTTCTCCACTTCAGGACCTTCTTCACCTCCACATCATGCACCAACCTCCTGTAACACCTCACACCTCCCCCTGGGCTGGATAAGAGAGCAGCTGAACTCTGGAGTGTGATTGGTCAGGATGTGATGATGTGATTGGAGAGGGATGTGATTTATATCAGTGTGATACTGATGATGTGATGATGTGATTGGAGAGGGATGTGATTTATATCAGTGTGATACTGATGATGTGATGGTCGGAGAGGGATGTGATTTATATCAGTGTGATACTGATGATGTGATGGTCGGAGAGGGATGTGATTTATATCAGTGTGATACTGATGATGTGATGATCGGAGAGGGATGTGATTTATATCAGTGTGATACTGATGATGTGATGATTGTAATCATAACATTTCTGCATTGCAGGTGTTACTGTCATGTGGATCCAAGCGTCCTGGTGAGTCTGCATCATACACACTGAAATAAACACACACCTGTATGTATGTATGTGTGTGTGTGTGTGTGTGTGTGTGTGTGTGTGTGAGTTTTTCATCTGTTATGTAATGATTCATCTAATAATTGGAACCTCTTTATTTTATATGTCTCAATAATTTATTCATCATAAATAATTATATCATATAATTACAACTAATCAAATTTGACATGTAGAGTCCTGTTTCAAAACTTGTGTGTGTGTGTGTGTGTGTGTGTGTGAACAGATGAATATATATATATATAAATATAAATGTAGTATATGTTCATGTGAAACCCACACTGCAGAGAATAAATCTATCCTGTAGTTTAAAATTAAAAAAGTGGGCGTGGTCTGGGGTGTGGACTGCATATCCCATGAGGCTCAGCGGTTCGCTGTCGGCAGAACGCGTGCGTGTCAGGAAGCGGTGTGTTCATGTGTTTTATGGGGGACTGAACCCCAGAGCAGAAGAACAAGTTCAGAGCAAAGAGAAACCTGGAAGCATGGAAGAAACCGGAGAAGAGGAAAGAGTGAGATGAGGGTAGAGGAGTGCAGAGTGGAGGAAAGAAAAGAAGGAGAGGAAGAAAGGAAAGGAATAAAGAAGAGCGAAGTGGAGGAGAAGCGGAAAGTTAAGAGAAGAGAAGAGAAGAATGGATGAAAGAGAAGAGAGGAGTGTGAGGGCTTTACCCCGACACACACGGCATGTAGGTGAGGGCACGGATTTCAGCAGTCCCTATAATAACTCTTCAATCCTTCATTATGAGCGATCCTGCGCATGCGCAAAGGTGTGTGGCGGCGTTAATGAGGTCCTGCAATAATAAAGCAGCGCGTGTTTTTTTTTTTCCTCCTTCTGGATCCTGATTGGTCAGGAGGAGGTGTTTATTTACAGCAGCTCTCTCTGATAGTAGAAGAGATTTGTAGTAATTATGAAGTGTTCTGGAAGATGTGATCATGTGATGTGTACGGAAGGAGTCTCCAGTGTCAGAGGGAAATCTCTAACACTAAACGTTTTTATTTTGGGATGCGCTTCTTTTCGCGGTTTCTATGGTAACCATGGGTGGGGGCGGGGGGGGGATTTATATTGGTTTGTGTGAGTTCTGTTAAATGAAGCTTTGTTGAATTTTCTTCATCGTGTTGGTGCAGAGGGAAAACTCTAACACTAAACGTTTTTATTTTGGGATGCGCTTCTTTTCGCGGTTTCTATGGTAACCATGGGTGGGTGGTGGTGGTGGGGGGGGGGTTATATTGGTTTGTGTGAGTTCTGTTAAATGAAGCTTTGTTGAATTTTCTTCATCGTGTTGGTGTAAATAGGTTGAAATTGGTCATGTTGTGTCAGACACTCCACCAACTTGCTAGCTAAAGTTCAGAGTAGAAGGTCTGGTGGTTGGTAAGGTTCAGAGTAGAAGGTCTGGTGGTTGGTAAGGTTCAGAGGAGTAGGTCTGGTGG
>MU526172.1:600529-603029 GCA_024362625.1 Silurus asotus
GTACCGCTCTCTCTATACGTGTGTCCATTAAACGCTGCCATACAGTCCTTCAGTCAGACCCTTCATTAAAACGTTCTAACGAGCTTCAGGATTTGGGAGAAATTAAACCGCGTTACGTATGCAGATGAGACGGGGGTCTACATCAGTGTGTAATGAGAAAGTTTTCAGTTTTTATGGAGCTCTTTTCAAAATGTAAAATATCTGAAAGGTTCTAATCACATCTCGTTCTCCAGTTATGCTGAAAACGACACTAATAATGCATGAGCTGTGTCTCCACACGCAGCTTGTCTTCAGGGACTTGTGTCTTCAGGGACAGAAGTTTTTCTTGAACCCAGGCTCACTTTACTACTTAATCTTGCTTGTCCAGTGAGTCAGTGTTGGACAGTGATGTGTCTGACGTGTGAGATGAATGTCAAGTTCTTCTTAGTGGAATCAATGAGCAGCAGTGGAATTCCAATAATAATCATCATCATTATCTTCCTCTTCATCTCAGCCTCTTAAAGTCACCGAGTGTAAGGGTGATGTCATTTCACTCTTCAGTGTGGAATCAACTAATGAGCTCCCACTTCTGCCCTGAGGAATGATCTCTGCTGATACCTGCTGATACCTGTCGTCTCTCTCTCTCTCTCTCTCTCTCTCTCTCTCTCTCTCATACAGAGGCGGAGGCAAAGGAGGCATGTGATTGGCTGAAAGCAGCAGGGTTCCCACAGTATGTGCAGCTCTATGAAGGTAACTTATGATCAATCAATTCATCAGCACAGTTTAATTCAGACTGATGTTTGTAGAACTGAAATGATGAGGGTTAAAATTAGATTAAGAATTGTAATGTATATTTTTACTGGGTTTACTGGGTGCACTGGGTGCACTGGGGGTGTGTGTGTGTGTGTGTGGTGGGGGGTTGAACTACATCCAGGTGTGTATAAATAAAAAGTGATGCTGCATTTACACCAGGTGATTTTCTTTTGTTTATTGAGGTGTTTAAATCATCCGATCCTACGCCGCTGTATTACACCCTCCGGGGAGCGCTGCGTGACCTGGAGCTAAAATAAGAATGGATTTCAGAGGCATGAACTTTAAAAGGACTCATCAGGGAACGTGTTGAGAACACCGTAGCTCATTAACGAGTTCTCTAATTATCCCAAACACGGAGTGGGGTAACAGCCCACAAGCTCCGCCCCCCTCGTGCACTGCTCGTGTAGCCTGGAAAAAAATAAACGTGCCATTAATCCCAGCTCAACCGTAACCCCACCTCCTGGAGATGGGTTACTATGGAAACGCTCCCGTTTAGAGAGGGGTGTATCTCATCCTGCAGGAGGTGAGAACGTAAGAGCAGGATGTGTCTCCTGTGGACCTTCTGGCTGTGTCTCCTTGTGTGTCCTGCAGGGAGAGAGAGTGTAGCAGGAACATTGGAAAATTAAAAAGAAATTTAAGAAAAGAAGGAGGGACTTGGTTCCTGGGAGCTTTGGTTCCTAGGGATCCAGAAAACTAGTGTACACTCTGGAAAAGGGAGAAAGGAAGCGAGGGAAGACTCATTGCGCACTCTGTAGGGATGAGAGGGAAGGGCAGGAGGAAGTGTCCACTTTGGGCGTTTGTGATTAGAAAGGGTCAGTGGGTGAAGTGGAGCTCGAGAGGAAGGAGGCTGAAACAAAGGCGGGAAACCGAGCGAGTCAGGAAGTGCTCGGGACGAACACACACACACACACACACACACACACACACACACACACACACACACACACACACACACACACCTATTTTCAGAATGATGTAATGTAAAGTAGCTGATATTCTGTTTATAGTGTTAATAGAAGATAATGTTTTCATTTATTGTGTGTCAAAAACTCGCATGATCCTGTATTTTCTTTTTACACACATTTATATTAACACACACACACACACACTCTAAGATGCACACACTCGCACATTTACATTCGCACACATGCACACAAACACACATACATACACACATGTTAACACACATTTGTGCACACATTTTCTCAGACACACGCACAGGAAATTACACACAAACACACACATTCTCTCTCACACTCACACACACACACACACACACAGACACACAGAAAAGACAATTAATTCAGTCTCTCTCTAACTTTCTTACTCTCTCTCTCTCTCTCTCTCTCTCTCTCTCTCTCTCTCTCTCTCTCAGCCTCTCTCTTTCCCATCGATATTTCCTCGGTCAGGAGGGATCATGAGTTTTTGGATCATGACTCGGTGCGAGCGTTATGCAGGTGAGATTGAAGCACACACACACACACACACACACACACACACACACGGTACAGTTTATATGGGACACACTGATGTCCCCACTACTACTGAGAAAGAGGAAACACAGTGTTTATAACGGAAACAACACTGACATGATCTTTTACTTGGAAGTGAGTCTCTTCATGTGTGTGTGTGTGTGTGTGTGTGTGTGTGTGTGTGTGTGTTTCAGGAGGTTGATGACTCTGAACAAATGTGCTGCGATGAGTCTGGA
>MU526172.1:610529-613029 GCA_024362625.1 Silurus asotus
TCAGCAGTTTAAACTTTTTTGTACATCAGCATTTCGTTTACTCAGTGTATATATTTAGATTAGATTAGATTGGAACATCATGTAAATTTTCTTTCGGGACAGATTTTGAAACGTCTGTTTTTGTGTACATTACTGTATATTAATGTATTAATGTGTTTTGCAAAAGCTGTGTGTGTGTGTGTGTGTGTGTGTGTGTGTGTGTGTGTGTGTGTGTGTGTGTGTGTGTGTGTGTGTGTGAAGGTGTTATGTAAGAAGACGTGTTGTATTTATGGCTGTAACATAATGCTTTAATTAATTCATCCACTCTCATTTCTGCGTGTGTGTGTGTGTGTGTGTGTGTGTGTGTGTGTGTATAAAGACACGCACACACGTCTTTAAATGCCACATGTGCCTTGAAGCTGAGATTTCAGTATAATTTATTTGTTATTCGATTGTTGTGAATTTCTTTATTGTTCATTTTTCAATTCAATGGAAAAAAAAACAAAATTTAGAGAATGAATAATTACAGCTTTACACTGTTACTTGTATTTTGTACCTACATTTTGATTGGACTCGGTGATGTGTGTGTGCTGAGAAAAGAAATAAAGACTTTTTCAGTGAACACGGGGGATAAATGCTGATTTATTGGTGGTTATTGCTTGTTTTTTGTAGTTTTTTTTCACACACTGTAATAAACAACACACACACTGTACATTATACAGGTTTTTAATTTACTGCGTTAATGAACCTGAACATCGAATAAACATCAGTATTAATAAAATATAATGTTCAGTGTTTAAATTACTGCTTATTTGATCTACAATAAATAATTAGCATAAATTTGCATTAAATTAATCCATATTGATTCCAGTATTGGGACACACATCATTTCCACTTCTAAGTGTTTTTTCTCCAAACTGTTATACAAACTTGGAGGTACACAATTGTATCGGACGTCTTTGGATGCTGTAGCTTAAAACTTTGCCTTCACTTAAACTAGGAGACCCAAACCTGTTCCAGCATGACACTGTCCCTGTGTACAAAGCCAACTCCATGAAGATCTGCTTTCCATGGGTTGAAAGTGTGTGGAAGATCTCCTGCTGTAGAGCTCTAACCCTGTTGAACATCTTTGGGATGATTGTGAATGCTGACTGCACCCCAGGATCCTTCTCAACTTCTCACCTACACCACTTCCTGACTTTACCAACACCCTTGTAGCTGAATGAATCTCCACAAAGTTTAGTGGAACATCTCCCAGAAGAGTGGAGTTTATTATAACAGTAAATTGAGACTAGATGTGGAATGGGACGTTCAGAAAAACACATAACAATCCAAAAACCTTTGGCCATACAGTGTATGGAGGTGACATTTATGAAATTCATTCATTAATAACAACATTAATTCATTCATTAAGTAATTCACTGGTGTAACTGATGCTCTATTATGATGATATGGGAACCTTAGTAAGAAGCTCTGCAGCTCTCAGTTCTCAGGTTCCTCTTTTCTTTGTTTCCCTTTTTTTATTTTAGAGAATATGATCTAAAGGTTTTAAAGCATGAAGGACATTCAGGATCATCAGACCACACAGACCTCACTGTGATTGAGAACTGACTCTTTGTGTTCTTTTTTGTCTTTTGATTCATTGTGAATGTGATGCAGGTGTAAGGTTTGGTTTATCCCTGGAAGAAACTGCAGAGGTCCGAGGATGAAACCCTGTGGAACTGAAAGGTACATGATGCTTTAAATCATCACTAAGTAACTAATTTTTCTGTTTTGTAACTGAATTGAACCTTTTGAAACATGTTCTTGTGAGATATTTCATTAGAAAGGTGCCGTTTGTGTCTTCTATTAGAAATCATGAATGAGTTGATGGACTAGAACCTTTTCTAATGCTAATAATAAGTGTGTGTGTGCGTGTGTGTGAGTGTGTGTGTGTGTGTGTGTGTGTGTGTGTGTGTGTGTGTGTGTTACACTGATTACACTCTGGTCTTTTTCCTCAGTGAAGTAAATAAGACAAAGGTAACGCAGTTTGTTACAGAGATCCACACTGGAGTGTAAAGTCCTCTCTCCTGAAGATAGTAAAGAACATCTTCCCCTCTGTGCCTGTGAGCAAGAAGTTCCAGGTCATCAGGACCATCAGAAGCAGCGCTTGATCCTGAAACCTCCTCAGTAAATTAAGAAGTGAGCTTGGAGCAATGGAACACTCAGTGGTTTTTTTTAGCTCAGGCTTCAGAGCTGCTCGATTTAAATAAGAATCTAAATGAGAATATCTGAGACGAGACGAGACGAGCGCATACACGGACCCTGAAGAACCTTTCGCTTTTCTGTTATTTAAAGGCATCACACCAGGGTGCAAGGTTCAGCTTTCACGCTTTATTTTACCCTCAGCTGTGAACTTCTCTCCATGTTTATATGATCAGGCTTTGAATGAGGGAGAGGGAGAGAAGGAGCGAAAGAGTATAAAAAATATATAAAAAAAAATAGAAAGCTGGAATATACTGAAGCATCTGAAGTGTTTACT
>MU526172.1:618029-620023 GCA_024362625.1 Silurus asotus
TTTTCCTATTGTAGATTGTTTCATTTATATTTCACCTTTAAAAACTTTGCAGAAGGGATGATGAGATGTCAGACATAAACAACTACTTTGCCAACATCCTCTCCCAGCAGAAGTCTAAAAAATGAGTTGCAGCTTTCCAGGCCCTCAGACTCCTGAAGACTCTTTGCACTTTTGTTGTACACTACACTGGTGACTGGTGGTGATTATGTTTGTGTTCCGTGTTCCAGGAACCAGGAGTCGTGAGAGAACTCACATGTGGGAGAGGTTGGTGAGGAAACGGAATGTTCGGATACTGATGTTGGGAATCTCCACCTCCTCCATACTCCTGGAATGAGAAGAAAGATGTTCACACGTGTTTATGCAGAAGATATAGGTGATAACCGCGACACACGAGTAAATTAGATAAACAATGTGATGGAACGTGTTTGATGATGAACCTTTTCCTACTCAACTCTGAAGAAGTCCAACAATTATTACACCCTGAGAAGTAAATTTTGATGCCAACAACATTTTGTGAAGTTCCTGCAAGGTTCTTTCAAAGTATTTCTTAGGAGTGGCTGATGTTCTGTAGTGTTTAGATTTGAGAATCTATGACCTGGTTTTCAGAGAGAAAAATTCTGATACCGCTTCACTAAGCTTTTTAAGGTTGTTACATGAATAATAAATCTAGCCACTAGATGAAGATACTTCACCGAGCTGTCTAGAGCCATGATGAGGATAACCAAGAGTTGTTCCAGTGCCATCCATCCTGATGTGTCTAGATATGCATCAGGAAGCGATCGTAGTTCTAGAACCCTGGCTTTTAGCGATGCATTGATGAAAATGAAGCCTTGGTGTGAATTTCAGAGTAGTTCTAGATCCACGCTGGGGGTTTTAATGACCTATAGTGATCTGTCTGAGTAATGGAGAGCCATGAGGAGAAATCTAGAGGTGTTCCAGATCCACAATGAAGGCATTTGCATAATATGTGTTTACTGAGGGGTCTACAGATGTGTCAAGAGGTTTAGATTTCTCCTACACCATTACTATGGGTTCTCATAATTATACTCACAACATAATCAGAGTTCCACACCCAGTCTAGATCTGACCTATAGTGCATTAAGGTGTGTATTGTGCTCTAGAGCTGCACTAAAGATTCTGGCTTCAGAGAGGTTGCTATCGAGAGCTCCTTTATTCTGTGTATTGCTTGGGCTCCAGATCAGATCTGTGATGAGGATTCTAGAGCTGGTTCTGGAGCTCTAGAGCTGTTCCGAGTCATTAAGTTGTGTGTGTGAGTCTGCAGTTGAATTCTAGTTTAATGTATTGTCCTAATGAATGTCTCTCTCTCTCTCACACACACACACACACACACACACACACACACACACACACACACACACCACATACAGGTTCATTCATCATTCTGTAAATATGTAATGACGTGTGTGTGTGTGTGTGTGTGTGTGTGTGTGTGTGTGTGTGTGTGTGTGTGTGTGTGTGTGTGTGTGTGTTTGTTCCTGTTATACGAATCGTATCTGCTCAGTATTCTGATAAATTATTTGAACTCACAGCGATTGAAGATTGATGAAACTGTCAAACTGGTCTTCATACACATGTGTCAGGGGGTTGTTGGAGATGTTCCTACACACACACACACACACACACACACACACACACACACAGATTTAGAAATCTTGTCACGTCGTCTAAACACATTATAGGATGAGTCTATGAGCCTCTGCAGAATGGAAACCCACACAAACACAGAAATCCACAGACTCTCAGGTCACAGAGTTTCTGTTCTGACACATGTTGCTGCAGAAGAAGCAGGTTATTAAACATCTGTCTGAGGTTTAATGAGGTGTTTATCTGAGGATTAACAGAAACACTCGCCAGCTCCAGAACACACAAAAAAAGAAATGTTTTACCCACTCATTTTTTTATTAAAAATATCTTTTATATTTTATATAATTAATTTTATTCTAATTTAATTATAACTATTAATGTATTTGTTA
>MU526172.1:627913-632913 GCA_024362625.1 Silurus asotus
TAATTAGAAGGATGAAGAGTATCAGTGGCAGGATTGTGAGGAATCTGAGTAGTGTGCGGGTATGTTGCTGGGGAAGGAGTTAGAGATGGAATCATTATTAGTAAATAGTAGTAAAAGTGGTAATAATACTAGTTATAGAAAGGTGTGGTTTAAAACAACTACTAAAGTAATAATATTAATAACACTAATATTAAACAATAATAGTATCAGTAGCAGTAATAGTAGTTTTAGTAATAGTAGTAACAGTAGAAGCTGTAGTACTAATAGTAGTAGAAATAATAGTAATATTAGTATTAATGATAGTAGTTTTAGTTCTAATAGTTGTAGTAGTGATACTCGTATAAACAGCTACAGTGAAGCAGACAGTTGTTTAGCGTGTCTGTGTGTAGTAGGTACATGTAAACATCAGGAATAGTGTAAAGTAGTTGTAGATTATTAGCATTCGAGAGGAACACCTCCATCGACTCATCACCAGGAATAAAAACCGAGGACTTGGCAACCCACGTGTGTTTTTGTAATACTTTATTGACAGTTTAAATGAAGACATTCGAAGCAGATATTCTTGTTCTTGATTGGCTAAACAGAAGGCACACGGCACCAGAGCAGCTGCAAACAAAAGATAAAACGAAGCCCAGATCTCTACATATCGATAACAGTCGTGATGATCCAGGAGCTACAGAAGAATAAACCCAAGATATCGAAACGCCCAGGTTTCTCGCCGCGTTCGCCGACAGAACCGTGGAAACGTGTTACAGAGGCGTCGTGTATAAATTAGCACACACTCGCCACATCACGCTAAAATCTACGAGAGAAATAAAGTTTTCTTTAAAATAATACTGCAAAGTTTTCATATCTTGAAAAAAAAAGTTGAACATTAGCAAAAAGATCAAATAAAAACTACGGTTGAAATAAAAAATTACAGTTTTCTTGTAAATTCGATTGCATTTTGACGATCAGAGAGAGGGCGTGTCCACAGACCTGCACTGGTGTCACAGGGGGCGTCGATGGGGACCACACACACACACACACACACACACACACACACACACACACACACACACACACAATACGAAAATGTCGATGGGGGCCACACACACACACACACACACACACACACACAATGCAAAACTGATTTGGCACGAACGATGATCGTTATAACGGCATAAATTAAATGGAACTGGATAACACTGTTTAAATGAGAAGAGAACTATGATGTCATAATTCTTTAAAAAAAAAAAAAAAAAGCATGAAATTAGCTACAAGCCCTTTTTAAAGCTTTTCTGCTACTCAGTAATAATTGTGCTGATTGTATAGGGTGAAGTTATTATCTATAAATGTCAGTATACCCAAAAAAAAAACAAAAAAAAGAGAGGAAATCTTACATCGATGGCACTTTGTATATAAAATGACAAGCGACCTTTTGTTTGGGGAATGTGATCGATAGGATCGTTTCAAATCTCAAATCAGTAGAACTACAGATCAGATCATGCAGTTTCAAAAAATATAGATTATATATGTTTATATATATATTATTATTATAAAGGTCAAAAAAAGACAAATTACAAAAGATGAGTAATCTCCCTTATAAAGAACCAGTAGCCCCATAATGTGTCTCTATTCCCCGTTCACTCTAATGTGTAGCCTGTGCTTGGTGTGGAGAGCTGTGGAGTTGTGGGCAGGTTGTGGCTCCCCCTGCTGGCCGACTCGGGCAGATCAGGTGTTTACATGCACTCGAACTCGTCGATACGCTGTTTGGTGTTTCCGGAGCGGATCTGCCTCAGCGTCTTGTATTTGTCGCGCCCGGCTCGCACGTTCTCCGCGTGGATGATGTCGTTCTGCGTTTTCTTCGTCTCGTCACGAGCGTTAGCGAGCTCCGTGCTCAGAGCCTGAGGAAGAAACAGCAAAGATAAAGAGATAGAGGAAAAAAAAAGAAAGAGTAGCTGTGAGTCACACCATCATTCCTACATGTTCTGAAGGACATGACCATATCTATGCTCATGTCGTGGTCTCTGATCCAAATCTAGTGCTTGTCTCAGATCCTGCCTAGAACCCTGATCCAGAACCCAGATGTAGTACCATTATAAGAACTGGCCCCATTACTAGATCTTCTCCAGATCCGGATCTGTTACTCAGAATCGTGATCCTTAATTCAGACCTAGTCCAGGGATTTGCTCCAATTGTGCCTCATCTCTGATAAAGACCTCAGCTCTGGTCCTGATCTCTAATCGAAGTCTATTGACTATACATTAGTCCAGATCCAGAAGGTAACTCCGATCCTGGGCTCTGATTACAGATCCAACCACAGATCCAGTCCCCATAACATACTCAAACTTAATCTCCATCTTTAATCTCGCCCCTGGGTCCTGGTCCTGGGTTCTACTGACAGTGTACGTATCTTCTTACCTGCAGGTGTTTCTGAACACGTTCGTTCTTCTCGGCCTCGGTCATGCGCTCCTCCTCGCTGCGGTCCTTGTACGCAGCACCGTTGGTGAGTTCGGCGCTGGCCTCCGCACTGCTCTCATCGCTCTCGTCATGATCGCTCTCTCCGTGAACAGGTTCCTGCACGTGAGCCGCCATCACCGTCTTCTGCAACTCCTCCTTCGTCTTCTCCAGGTCCTCCTGAACAACGGTGGCCTGAGCGGGAACACAGCATGGTATTCAACTCTCCAATACTACACCTCGAGAACAAGGCGTCTCACAAGTAGGCCACACCGGATCATACCACGTCTGCGCTATCACGTTTGCGCTATCACGTCTGCGCTATCACGTCTGCGCTATCACGTCTGCGCTACCACGTCTGCGCTACCACGTCTGCGCTATCACGTCTGCGCTATCACGTCTGCGCTACCAGGTCTGCGCTACCACGTCTGCGCTACCACGTCTGCACTACCAGGTCTGCGCTACCACGTCTGCGCTACCACGTCTGCGCTACCACGTCTGCGCTATCACGTCTGCGCTATCACGTCTGCGCTATCACGTCTGCGCTACCACGTCTGCGCTACCACGTCTGCGCTATCACGTCTGCCGGCCACGCACAACTGTGTTAAAGATCAAAAGATCGTAAGTGGAAACATCGTAACTCGGAGATCATCTGTATTTGTTTTCTGGAGTTGTGAATATTACAAAATAAAAATATAAAATAAACGTAGACGTGGAGTTTCATCATAAAAACATGGTGAGTTTCTTTATAGATATTTATAACTTGTTTATTTCTGCAGCATTCAGACGGTAAAACGTTCCATTGTGGAAAGAGACTGAGTGGCGATTTGTCTTTAAATAGATCTGTGTGTGTGTGTGTGTCTGTGTGTGTGTGTGTGTGTGTGTGTGTGTGTGTGTGTGTGTGTGTGTGTCAGGGAGGTTACTTTCTGACTCTCTATGCTCCAGGATATCCCCAGTGAAGTGAGGGACTCCACCCTTACAAATAAACGAGTGTAAAAGAAAGGGAAAGAAGGGAAACGTTATGAGGCAGCCGGGCGGAGGGGGACGTGGNGGGGGGGAGAAGGTCGAGGTCACTGTAGAAACTCCAACACAACCTCATTATTCAACAGGAAACCTTAAAATAAAAGCTCAGTAAAAGCACTTGGTTCTATCAGGATCAAGTGTCCCAACGAGGTCAATACAGGAACATTAGGTCCTCAATAAATGCTAAAAACCTACTCACACACACACACACACACACACACACACACACACACACACACTGGGATCATATTTGTCCCACCCACAGCCTAAACTATACCAGTAGCTGAAAACCCCAACCACGTGAATACTCTGGGGAGTGTACACGACTGTGTGGAGAACGTTTGTGTCTTTTCACCTTCTGCTGCCACAGAGTAGCTTCCTCCTCCTTCTTCTTCTTAGCATCTTCAAGCAGAGAGATCTTCGAGGTAAGCTCAGCCAGCTCGGTGGCCTGAACACACACACACACACACACACATTTTAGTCATCACATTTTCCATACACTCCTTCTGTGGCTTTCTGAAGTTAGAAAACTGGCAAAGAGTTTCATCATTCCTAGAGAAATGTCCAGGGTGCAGTGGTGACTGTTAGAGTTGTGTTTGGTTACTATAGTGAAAGTTAGTAATGTGTTCTGTCTCCATAGTGGGTGTTGGGGAGTGTTGGGGTGTGAGAATGAGTGTTGGGTATGAGAGTGTTTGTATTACAATTTGATAACTAATGGCAGATAAAGTGTGTTTTAGATTACTGCAGTAAACAGATTTAAGTCTGTGTGTGTGTGTGTGTGTGTGTGTGTGTGTGTGTGTGTGTGTTTACACACCAGGTGTTCTTGGTTCTTCATCTGGTTCTCAGCCTGCTGCAGTAGGGTGAGTTTGGCATCCTCTGCAAGCCGTCTTTCTTTCTCCAGACGCTCAGCTTCTTCCTGTGCGGTTCTTCTCTCCTGCTCAAGCTCCAAAGCACGGCGAGTCTGCTCCTCCAGATCTGCAAACACACACACACACACACACACACACACACACACACACACACATGAAAAAGCAGAAGACACCACTCCCATCCAGCGAACACTTAAACCCATCCTACAGATGCTGTGATCATGTACACCCACTCTAACACCCACTGACCACACCCAATCCCACTGATATCCACTTTGACCACACCCACCCACTCTGACCACACCCACTGATATCCACTTTGACCACACCCACACCCATTCACTCTGACCACACCTTGTTGAGCTTTTTTGGTCTGCTCTTCGATCTGTCTCAGTCTCTCCATCAGCTCCTCCTTCTCCTTCTCGATCTTCTCCTTCTCCTTCTCTGCCTGCTCTCTCTTCTTCTTTTCATTCTCCAGCATGGCCCTATGAGTGTGTGTGTGTGTGTGTGTGTGTGTGTGTGTGTGTGTGTGTGAGAGAGAGAAAGAAACATGTTTTGGAAAATTGTCCTTCACGGCACTGAGATGTTCATTAGTAAATCAATAGTGATTAAAAACACACACAGGAGTGTTTAACACACCAGCCTGCAGCCACACACACACACACACAC
>MU526172.1:648199-665699 GCA_024362625.1 Silurus asotus
ACCTATACACCAATATCAAACACACAAACACACACACACACACACACACACACACACACACACACACACACACACAATGTGCCTTAACTGAGCCCTAAATTTGTAAATTTCTTCAGATCGAGTGTCGTTAAATTTGCACTTCTTCATCGCTGAAAAATAAAATCTTTTCCTTTGTGGTACAAACCCACAGACATTCACGCCATTAAAAGTATCTGAAAGCTGATTGGCTGTTGGTTTAATTGGATACTGAGAATTATATTTGGAGCAGCAAAACTACAACATCACGATAACTGACGGACAGAAACATCTGCATGAGCGTCAGAGGACCTCAGAAAACTGAGACCTGTTTAAACCGATTCAGGCGAATGTGAGACTTTTTAAGACCCCGCGGAAATCCTGCGTTACATACAGAAGGGGGGGTTTGCTTTCAATCTGGCAACCCTGGTCACCGAGTAACGGTTTCTTTCTCCGCCAAACATCACAATCGCGCCGGATGCTGCGTTTAGACCCCAAAAACCCCGCACAGTGTCACTTTAACACGTGCCTCATAGCAAGATTTAATATAAAAAATAAAAATTAACAGCATTAATCGATGATTAAAGTCTTTTAGAAGACACCGAGCTCACTGTATTAGCTGAAGCTGAGATTTTCTTTCAGGCTAAAAATATATTTATTAACAATAATTTACTCTTCAGAATGATTTTTCCCCCCATGAGAACATCTGGACTGAGATATCGAGCTGATGAGAAATGAGGAGAAAGAAAAGAGAAAAGCAGGTAGACATATAAAGAATATAGAGAACGAGGAGGCCAAAGGTTCTGAAATCCCGCGTGTTATCGCGATATTTTATTGCTGCCGATTTAAAAAATGGACGAAGACAAAAGAGAAGAGAATAAAAGAATAGCAGAAGGTCAGCAGGTCTGAGGGTTTGGATATGAAGGAGAAGGAGAAGGAGAAGGAGAAGGACACTATGTTCAGCTCAGGCGGACTGATGGAACAGGAGGATGGGATTCATGAATAAAGTTCATTCCTCATTTTAATCCCTGGGAGAAAATGATCTGGAGGAATAAAGATCTAAAATCTGATTTAAGATCAGACCAAAACTCAGCTTTTATTTTTCATGCATTAATTGACAGTAGATCGTTTTTGGTGCTTCTCAGATTCTGGGCGTCTTTCTTTCTCCATGAGTGAGTTCATAACCTGTTATAACGCCTTAATGAAGCTCACTGGGTTGAATCGAGTGCACTTTTTATTAACATCCGTCTCTTTTTATCCTCCAGACTTCTGTTTTTTTTTTTTTTTAAACTCTTTAAATCATTATTTTATTATAACCCAAAGATGAACACGTGACTTACCGTTTTCGGCATGTTTGCGCCTCTTTCTTTTGTTCTTTTTTTCCTTTAGAAGAAAAGAAATATTGTTTTGTTCTCTTTTCTTTTTGAAAGATATTTATGACGTCAGCAGTCAGCTTCTAAAAACTTCTCGTCCCATCCGGCGGTGATGCGGCCTGAGTTTCTCTCCCCGCGGTTTAACGCGCAAACTTTCGCTTTTCTCCCTTTTTCTGCTTTTTTTCCTTCTCCCTTCCACTCCTCCTTTTTTCTTCCCCTCCTCGTCTCCTTTTCAGTAGAACAGCGTGTGTTTCAGGGTTGCGGAGTGTGTGTGTGTGTGTGTGTGTGTGTGAGAGAGTGAGAGAGAGAGAGAGAGTGTGTGTGTGAGAGAGAGAGAGTTTATTTTTATTGCTTTCTTCTTAGCGGCTCCTGCAAAAATACTTGATTGCGAACGCCTCTAGTCCTGAGAGCAAAGTCTTCTATTTAAAGATGAAAGGTGACTACCATAGATATCTTGCAGAGGTTGCTTCCGGGGAAAATAAAAAGGGTGAGTGTGTTTTTGCTTTTCTCTAACATAATTCTGTCATTAAGAATCACTTTTTGATGCAGAATGAGAAACGAGTTGTAGTTTCTTATATTAGTAATATTTGAGATGCTTAGTGTGTGGTGCGCGCCCCCCCCCCCCCCCCCCCCCCATCTCTCTCTCTCTAGAGCACTAGAGCTCTAGCTTACTAACGAGTGTGCGCTGAGATACTGCGTCACCAGGGGCAGGTAGTGGAGGAGTTTATATCTCTGTACTCAGGGTGTAGGCATCATCACCATCCTCACCATCCTCACCATCCTCATCACCACCACCAGTGTTGAAGCTCAGCACTGATTTCTTCATTCTCATTAATTTACTGCATACTGCAGATCAGAGCCTGAGCTCCTTCTGCCCCGTCTCAGCCCCACTTCCGCACTGCGCAGGAGCCGGGTCTCTAATCCGCACTACCGCACTACACCACACACTCAGGGTTACAGCGTCATAAACACAGCTCTGTTCACACACACACACACACACACACACACTTCCGCACTCAGGAGACCGTGAGCCGAGTCAGGGTAGAGTATTACGGGCTGTAACTGCTCAGGTCGCCATGGTGACGCTCCAGCCCGCGTGCTCTGGCCCTGAATAATCAGGAATTCCAAGATGGAGCATCATCAGGCTTTCGTTTCCTCCAGGTTGCCAAGGATACGGCCCTGAGGGCGCGAGGACGAATACGGAATTATGTAGTCGACGTATTAAGGAACCCAGAATACGCTTTGATGACAACTTGGAACACTTCCTCTAGTCAGCCTCATGTCAGTTTTCTAACATCTTATCTTCACTGAGGTGTTGAGTGCTTGTTTGTTGCTTTTGCTTCGTTCTCCGGTCCAAACCATCTCAACTGGATTCAGATGGAGTGGATGTGGAGACCAGGTCATCTCATGTAGCACCACACTACTCTCCTTCATGAACATATATCAGAACAGAGAGGTGTGTTTGTGCACTCAGTGTAAACCAGATGTGACGGCTGCATGCTGCTGCAGAACGTTGTGGTCGCCTTTTTTTGTTACTAAATCACCAACAGTGTCACCAGCAAAGCACCTCCACACCATCACACCTCCTCCTCCATGCTTCACAGTGGGAACCACAAATTCAGAAAAACATCTGTATGTCTAACAAAGATGGCGGTTAGAAGCAAAAACCTCAAATTATTAATGTATTAATTATGAGTAATGTCTATTCTTTGTGTTTCTTGGTCAAAGAAAGACTCTTCTGTTTGTTGTTCTTCCAGAGAAACGGTTTCTTTGTCACTATTTGACCAGGAAGGTGTGACTCATGCAGTCTCCTCTGAACAGTAGATGATGAAAAATGTCTGTTACTTGAACTCTGAAAAGTGTTGATGTAAATCAGTGATTTCTGATGCTGCTAATTCTAATAAAGGTTTCCTGTGCAGCAGAGGTAGCTCTTGGTCTTCCTTTCCTGGAACACTTCTCATGAAACATGTATCGTCATAGCGATATGAGTGTGTGAAGCTGCATCAAAGCTACATGATGTTAGTTTGGACAATTGAAAATATAAAATATATTCTGGGTTCCAGACATGTACAATGTTGATGATAAAAATAAATAAATAAAACAATGAAGGAAAAACTGTGTCCAAATATTTATTATACCAGTATTTTGTAAATTAAATGAATAGATCAATTAATAAATATTTTTATAATAGTTTGGTTTCAGATCTAAATAAAGAAAGAAATTGATAAAATGAATGTTACTACCATCAGTGTGCTCTGATTTAATAACTCAAATAAATTTCCTCAATTCATTAAAATTAAAATACACAAATTATTTTTACAAGAAAGTATAAAAAAAAAATACAGGTTAAATACAACCATTTTTTATTTAAATACAATGTTTTAATATGTTCAACAACAATGTTTCTATGATTAATTCGTCATGGCAACATCTCAAACCTACAACAGAATACAAAACAGTACCTCAAAATAATCATGCAAATAATCTTGAGTAGTCATGGCTTTATTATTATTATTATTATTATTATTATTATTATTATTATTATTATTATTATTATTAATATGATTATAATTCCTGGCTGTGTTACTACATGCCTTATAACCTCTTTTTACTTATTTTGGTAAACTAGTCTCCTTGGCAGCCTGGAATGTAACTAAAATGCTATCAATGCAGAAAAATAACAAAAAACACACCCAGAGGCAAGAAAATCCGTCTTTCACACACACACACACACACACACACACACACACACACACACACACACACGCTGCAGTCATACATGGAGAGACGTGAGTGAAAAAGGAAATGGTAAGCGTGTGGTCAGCGCTCCGCTTACAGAGTGTGTGTTATAATAGCAACAAGACCTGAACACATTTAATCTGATCAGATACAAAGGTGCTCTGTACACACACACTCACACACACACACACACACACACACACACACACTCGTGTACAAACACAAGTCCTGACAGTGTGTGTGTTTTCTATCAGACAGTAGATAATGTGAGCCTTAATCTGTGCAACTTGTGTTATATACACACACTAGAGACTGGTCTCTCTCACACACACACACACACACACACACACACACACACACACACACACACACACACACACACACACACACACACACTTTCTTACTCATTTTATTTCTTTTGCAATCTGGCCGTGTGTGTGTGTGTGTGTGTGTGTGTGTGTGTGTGTGTGTGTGTGTGTGTGTGTGAGACAGACCGATATCAGTTATTTACACATTTTACAATTAGGAACATTTTTGTAAAATCATCCATATCTATCTATCTATCTATCTATCTATCTATCTATCTATCTATCTATCTATCTATCTATCTATCTGTCTGTCTGTCTGTCTGTCTGTCTGTCTGTCTGTCTTTCGTCCATCCATCCATCCATCCAACTCGGAACTCTAATTTGCAGTTATAGTTTCCAGGGGGACGGTTTAAACTCGTTCTGGGTTTTCCGGAGAGTCAATTAATTCGGTACAGCTCAACAATAACAGTCGATTTATTACAATGTTTCTGATAATCCGGATAAAACTGAAGATTTATTTGGACCCGACACTAAAACTAGACTATAGTTAAGGGTAAGATTCGTTTAGAGTTTTGATAGTGTACAAAACAATAGAGAATATGTATTAATACATACGAGTCGGCTCTCAGCCTTCAACATAACGATCCGAGCCGAGGAACCGATTCTTTACCGGCACTGACCGGAAGTGTGTGCGGTGTTCGTGTCGTGTATGTGTGTGCATGGTGTTTATTGTGTTTTTTCCTCAGTCGGTGTTTATTGATCGATTTTGATATTGATATTGGTTTTGGTATTTATATTAGAATCAGCCCACAGAGGTGTTTGGTGGAGATGAAGCGGAAACGCGCGGAGAAGCGCCGCCATGTCGTGGCCTGGATGAACAAAGCGGAGTGGGAGCAGGTGGTGGACTACCTTCACTCCCGCGAGCCCGGATTACAGACCCACGCGCTGCACAGGATCACCGCGTGGAAGGCGAGGTGAGGCACACACACACACACACACACACACACACACACACACACACACACACACACACACACACAGTATAACGATGCAGCCATTAGTAATGAATGTCGGGTGTCGTTGATTTCCTCCCTCTGTAGTGCACATTATATAAACGTGCAGTGTCTCATTACTCATCTACCTGTCTGTCTGTCTGACCGTCTACCTGCCCAACATACCTGTCTGTCTGTCTCTGTCTGACCGTCTACCTGCCCAACATACCTGTCTGTCTGTCTGACCCTCTACCTGCCCTACATACCTGCCTGTCTGTCTCTGTCTGACCCTCTACCTGTCTAACATACCTGTCTGTCTGACCGTCTACCTGCCCAACATACCTGTCTGTCTGTCTCTGTCTGACCCTCTACCTGTCTAACATACCTGTCTGTCTGACCGTCTACCCACCTAACATACCTGTCTGTCTGACCGTCTACCTGCCTAACATACCTGTCTGTCTGTCTCTGTCTGACCGTCTACCTGTCTAACATACCTGTGTGTGTGTGTGTGTGTGTGTGTGTGTCTGTCTGTGTGTGTGTGTGTGTGTGTGTAGGTTTGGACCCACTACCCCGGTCGCTGTAGAGAGCACAGCCAATCTGGTGCGCTGTCAGATTCTGGATCGGAGTGGAAAACTGGAGCAAGATGATCTGGTGCTGCTGTACGGCATGGCGCTGACCAGGTGTGTGTGTGTGTGTG
The DNA here is from genome assembly GCA_024362625.1 of Silurus asotus. Classification (NCBI taxonomy): domain Eukaryota; kingdom Metazoa; phylum Chordata; class Actinopteri; order Siluriformes; family Siluridae; genus Silurus; species Silurus asotus. The sequence goes on from MU526172.1 coordinate 654,324, forward strand.
TGTGTGTGTGTGTGTGTGTGTGTATACCTACACTGATCTGTGAGATGATTCCTGCATTATTTTCCACAATGCTGATCTGATCATTTTATTTATCATATTGACTTTGTGTGTGTGTGTGTGTGTGTGTGTGTGTGTGTGTGTGTGTGTGTGTGTTTTCAGATTTGTTAATCTAATATTGGAGCGAAAACACGGTCGAGTGGCCAGATCACTGCGACACCTCGCCAGCACTGTGAGTTTTATCGTTTTATAGTGCACATGGATTTAGATTCTGAACACAGCAGTTTTAGATTGGATTAGATTAGATAAGATTTTGTGCAGAGTATAAATGCACAAAGCTGTTAATGAACCTCATTAGTTATAAAATGTTTCTCCTTTATGACGCACTTCTGTTTCCACGTCCCAACTTTGTTTGAGACGTGTTTCAGCCATTAAATTCCAGTCCCTGTAAAAGTCCGTCAGTCGTATCCGAGTTAAGCAGAACATCACGATCATCCAGATCAACTCACTCTATTATTATTATTCTGATCTTTTTTAGATAAATATTCCAGAATGGATTGTGAATCTGAGACATGACATCACACACCGCAGACTTCCCACACTCACATGGTGCCGCAAAGGTCAGACACACACACACACACACACACACACACACACACACACACACAGAGTGTGTGGTATATCAACTGGACATTAACATTAATCACCTGTGTGTGTGTGTGTGTGTGTGTGTGTGTGTGTGACAGGGTGTGAGTTTGTGTTGAACTGGCTGCAGCAGCAGTTCTGGTCTCGGCAGCTCAGCAGCCTGTCAGACTGGAACTCTTCATCTGAGGAAGAGGAGGATGAAGAAGAAAGAACGAAAAGACAGGAGGAGGAACTGATTAATAAACAGAGAGAGATTGAGAAACACAGTGAGTGTGTACACACACACACACACACACACACACACAAAGACAGACATTGTGAGGTTGTAGAAGATAATGGTCCACCTCTGATGTTTGTGTGCAGAGAGAGCGAGAGAGCTGCTTATCTCCTATGAACGTGAACAGTTTCAGGTTAAAACACACACACACACACACACACACACACACACACACACACACCGGGTGTGATGACGGGTGTAATGACGGGTGTGATCATGTTTGCAGGTGTATGATGAGATGTTAAAGCGAGGGTCTGGTAGAGGTTCATGGCCCAACGCCAGCGCAGACCTCAGCTGGATTCTTGCACAGATACAACAACTTAACTCAGAGGGCAGGTGTGTGTGTGTGTGTGTGTGTGTGTGTGTGTGTGTGTACAAATTACCAGTTAAATGTGTACACATACAGTATGTATGTGTGTGTGTATGTATATGCATATGTAAATATATAATGTTTAAGTGTGTGTGTGTGTGTGTGTGTGTGTGTGTGTGTGTGTGTGTGTGTGTGTGTGTGTGTAAAACCCTGTGTGTGTTACAGAGATGCAGTTATCAACACGTTAGTGCAGGATGGGTTTCTGATCCCAACAACAGAGCAGCTGGAGTCCCTTAATATCGACCCATCAGGTACACACACACACACACACACACACACACACACACACACACACAACACACACACACGGTCAAATGCTAAGTTTTCTGCAAATAACACGCTCTCTCTCTTCCTCCTCAGAGGAGCTGTTGGACCAATCATCTCCATGTGTTCCTGCTGAGTTCCTCCGTTTCTGGCTGCCGCTGCTGAAGGTTCTGAACTCGAACTCGTTTATGAACCAGCTGCTGGAGAAGCTTTTCTCTGAACTCTCTAATGAGCTGACCAATCACAGAGCTTATTACTCTTCAGCCTGGATCTCCGAGATTCTCCACTGCAACTGCAGGAGTGCGTGTGTGTGTGTGTTTGTGTGTGTGTGTGTGTGTTTATAAGGACCACATTTTAAAGTGTGTGTAGGTTTCTTCATTAGGGTTGTGTATTAAAGTGTGTGTGTGTGTGTGTATGTGTGTGTAATACAGATGAGTCGAAGACCTTCAGGAGGATGAGGATGATGAAGGAGCGGTTGTTTGTCAATAGAGTGTCGCTCCGATGGCAGGAGCTCATATCAATGTGTATGAAGGCTCCATGTGCTGCTACACCGTTCCTGCTGCAACAGTGTGTACATGCACGTGCACACACACACACACACACACACACACACACACACACCGTGTACCTACAAATGCACACGTTCATTATTTTGCACACAGTTTTTCTTTCTGTTGCAGGATTTTGATTGACATGGATAAGCCCCTCCCACTGGACACACAGCGCAACTTGCTCCGCCTCTGTGCCATCTACACACAGAGTCACCTTGACAACGTGTCACCTGCCAGGCTTGACTCCTCCCACCCTGTCTACACCATTGAGAGCCTACAGGAGCGAGTGGGCGGGGCCAGGGAAGACACACACACCCATATACCTGACAGAGCAACAGAATTATCCAAGGCTCCGCCCACACAGGAAGCGCAGGACCAGCTGAGAGCAGAAACGGTGCAGGAACGAAACGCGGCGCTGCGAGGGTCAGCGTGGAGTGTGTGTACAGGTAAACACTACACACTGATTTCACATTAATCAGCTGATTTATTCTCAAAACTAAAATATCCTGTTTATTATTATTCTTATTTATTATTTATTATTAGCATTAATAAAAAAACATTAAAAAATAAATCAGGGTAAAAAAGCTATAAAATTAAGATCAAAGGTTTTCCTGCAGATCAGGTCTCCTGGAAGCAGAACCCTCTGGGGAAGGTTCCTGGTCAGTCAGACGATCCGTCGTGTCTGATGTTGGAGACGTACTGCACTCTGACGGTGTTCGACCAGCAGGTCAAAGGTCACGGTCACCACGGCAACCAGAGGTGAGGACCACGTGTGTGTTGTGCTGCAATGTGTTGTTTTTACAGTTTGGTGGAAAATGACTGTGTGTGTGTGTGTGTGTGTGTGTGTGTGTGCAGCATGCCACTTCAGAGCAGAACTGGATCAGACGGGCCGCTGTGGACTCACAACGACATCACCAAGCTCAAAGCTGGACTAAAACTCTTCTAACACACACACGCGCACACACACACACACACACACACACACACACACACACACACTCTGAGTGTATATTACAGTGTAACCTGTCACATGCATGTGTTATGAATTTTTCATATTAAATTCTCAAATGAATCAACATCATTGAGTTCCTGGTGTGTTTGTGTTCTTAAAATGTTCTTTAAAGGTTCTTGCAGGTTCTTCATGGAACTCTATCTGATGGAGAAACGTTGTAGGGTTCTAAAGAACGACCACAGAAGCTTTAAATGGTACGACGTTTCCTACATCGAGAATCAAAAGGTTCTTGAACCTGTGGTATCTGGCTCTCAGGGATTTTTGTGGTGTGACACAGAACCTCCAGCGGTTCCTCACTGTGAACTTCTTTATAGAAATCTTCAGCATTCTCTCGAAGCACCAAAGAAACTTTACTGGTACTTTAATATCTGACAAAAAAAAACATTTATTAGATAAATGAGGGTTCTTCTAAATGGTTCTATTCGGAACTTGACCTTTAAGGATTCTCTCAAAAAAAAAATGGCCAGATGTTCCACTGTTTGGAAAAATGACGGTTATTTTTTTGTGGAATCGGTGAAAAATTACAGGATCGAGGCTCCTATAAATGGTTCTCCGTGGAACCCTTTCTTCTGGGGGTTTAAAACACTGTAGGTTTCTGAAGGAACATTCTATGAATTGTATCTTGTTTTCTCAGTGGTTGTGGTCTACAGGTTCTACAGTGGATAATTAAGGGTTCTGCTTGGAATCCTGTTTGGGTGGAGAAACGCTGATGGGTTCCCAAAAACCCGTACATTTACAAAATATTTGATGATTTTCTGTTTTTTGGGACAATCGGAGAAGAAGTGAAGTGATTTCATGAGCACATCATAGCAACCAAAGTCCAGATGTTTTGGGATTTATTTCAACTCTTCTACACGAGCAGGGATTATAATTGTATAATTCTTTACCAAGTTGTGAGCCAATTACAGCACAGGGGGCAGGGCTAACTGACCGATAACTGTGTGTGTCGCCCCCTGGTGGAAAAAAATGAGTATGTATTTATTTATATTTTCTTTGTAGAAATGATGAAAGAAGAGACCAAGCTGAAGTAACCAACAGGGTTTGGCTTTATTGAAGAAAAACAAACACATTTTGTCATTGAGACTTACATTTTGTTTGAGTCTACAGACCCAAAGAGTTACAAAGGTCCTTTTTTTAATTTTTTTTTTTTTTTTGGGTTGGGGGGGTGTGGTTGTTGTTTTTTTTTCCCCCGAAAGCAAGTGTTTCGTTCGACACAGAACCAAACACACTCAGCCGTACGTCACTGCTGTCGCACAACCAGACTTCACACCGTTCAGAGTCCGCACAGCCGGCCTGCAACCGCACCCAGGGAACAAAAACCCGGCAACACGGTACGATACAGAAACGCAAAAAAGTACAGTTGAGTTTGTGAGGACACGATTCAGAGGTGGTTTCACTGCATCACAAAAAAACGCTTTCATCAAACATCAAGATCAACGTCTTCAGTGGAGTTCGAGATCTGTTAATTCCTGAGACTGGGTCTGTGTGTGTGTGTGTGTGTGTGTGTGTGTGTGTGTGTGTGTGTGTGTGTGTAAGAGCTGGTACATTTTAAATACATGTCTCATAGCCATGGTTTTAGTTCATATATCAGCAGTCCATGAGACGAGGATCCTCAGAGGAACGTCGGCTTTAGAATCTAAATTCACTGCTGTGTCTAGAACCGACTTCAGACCACTGCCACACACACTTGTGTGTTAAAAGTCTTAAATTCATTCACACACACGCAGGGTTATACAGTCTATAAGGCAGGTGTGTGTGTGTGTGTGTGTGTGTGTGTGTGTTGACAAATTTCATTTTAAGAACCTTTTGGGAGTCTTTTCAAGAGCAAACTAACATTTTCAGGAAAGGTTGTAGGGTTCAGGAACCGGAACCTTAAAAAAGATCACATGGTTTTTGCAGCGAGTTTTATTAGAGACCTTTGGAACCTTTTCAGGAACTTTATTAGGAATTCTGAATAGTTTTTCCCCCCAAACTACACTACATGAGGGACTTTTTTCTAGCAACATTTTTATCAGCAGACCTATTTTTCTCCAGAAACTCACATTTCAAGAAACTAGGAACCTTCTGAAGAACCCTTACACAAAGCTAGAACTGTTTTAAGGGCCCAGGAACCGTTTTTTTTTTAAACCCACAACTTTTTTTTTCCAGAAAGCCTACAGTTCCTGTGTTCTTAAAGGAACCTCTTAAATATTCAAACACAAGTCAAACTTCTGGAGGTTCAAGACTCCAGGAAAGTTTTCAGAAATCTTTAAACTGGAACCAGGAACCCAAACCAAGAAATATTTAAGGTGAAGGAACCTAAAAGGGGGAAATACAGGAACCTTTTCAGGAACACAATAACCTTAAAAATGTATAATGTTTAAACCAGCAGGATTGTGTGTGTGTGTGTGTGTGTGTGTGTGTGTGTGTGTGTGGGGGGGTCAATACAACACAAAACATCTGTGTGTAAGGTCTTCATTTGGGTTCTGTTCCAAATCACTAGTCATAAAAACACTTTTATCTCAGAGCTCGTCTCGCACGTCGCCATGGTAACGCTCCCATCCTAAACCACATCCTAGTCACTACATAGTGCACTATTATGATTTTTTTTTTACCATTTTACAGCCAAACATAACCCATAATGCACTTGTAGGGGGAGGGGGTGTTTTAATAATAATAAATAAAAAAAAGATTTGAATTCGTCACGAATCCACGTTTCAGTTCACGTAAAAAAGTCCAGAGCGATTTATTCATATTTATTACACATAGAAACCCGAGCTAGCTGGGGTTAGCAAGGCGACCTGTGTGTGTGTGTGTGTGTGTGTGGTGTGTGTGTTGTGTGTGTGTGCATGCTTGTAAAAAGCACTAATACTGTGCAAATCTAAGTGGTTTTATATTTACAGAAATAAAAATATTCATATATATTTATTTTTATGTATATACACGTTTGGACAGTAGCATACAGTCCATTTGTGAGTGTGTGAGTGTTACCCCCCCGATCCATACATCAGAGAGACATATAGATAGATAGATGGATAGATGGATAGATAGATAGATGAATAGATGAATAGATCTTATTATCTATCGATGATGTAATCAGGTGACTTCCTGTACCTATGTAAGAACAGCTCTTTGGGTTCTGTCACACCGAGCCGACAGGACCAGAGATTATTCCTGTGTGTGTGTGTGTGTGTGTGTGTGTGTGTGTGTGTGTGTGTGTCCCAATGTAATGGTTCTGGACAGTCATTTCAGTAAAACTCTAAATCTAAATGTTATAATTATCCTAAACACTATTCATTATCCCCAGGAACTCTCTCTCATTGCCTTTTAATTCAGGAACTATTCCAGGAACCCATTAACTATGTTTCTTCATGAAGATGTGAAAATGTTCAGGAACTCAGAAACGTTTAACCTCCGAGTGTTCAGGAACCTTCTAACTAAGGATCACAAGACCCTTTAAAAAAAAAAAAAAAAAAAAAAAAAAAGTGGAACCTTGTCGAGCGCCTCGCAACAACTTTACAAACCATTTTTAATTTTGATTCCAATTTTAGGAATTTCTTTAATTTTACTTCTCGAACCGCTAAAAAAATAGTATATAAAAAAAAGCCAGGGGTTGTTTATAGAGAAAAATCAGGAGGCAGGAACTAATCTATCAGACCTCCACAGAACCGCAGGTACTGATTCATGCGCTGGTTCTTGGTCTGGTTCTCCAGGTCGGCTTGATGTGTCAGAACATGTGTAAGTGGGCGTGTCTCTTCTCCTCCAGACGTATTTAAAAAAAAAAAGCAGCAATTATCAGTTTAGATTAAATTAGCCACGACCACACCCTTATTTTACTGGCCACGCCCACTTACCATCATATATCGTCTTAGAGAATGTGTAAATGTGTGTTAGATAAATAGATAGAATGAGTAAATGAGAGAGAGAGAGAGAGAGAGAGAGAGAGAGAGAGAGAGAGAGAGAGAGAGAGATGTCTTGCCCAGCAGGAAACAAGCCTTCTGTAAGGGCTACACCAGTGACACATAGTGTCACTAACATTATGGCATTAATGACGGTAATTTTTTATATCTTTTGAATAAAACTAAGCTATTTGTATAGATATATAACTCTATATATTTATATGTATATATGTTAATACTGTACAGCTCAATTTTTTTTACAATCAAGAAATAGATACAATTTGTATCAACAAGCAAAAGGTCGTTTCTGGACATTTGAGGCGCGATGGCTTGCTGCGAGTCAACAAAATAAATCAGTGCCTCAGAAGGGGCAGGAAAAAAGTTACCTCCGACGCGGTCATGCTAATATCAGGCGTTAACCGTGCAGCGTTGTAGCATTACAGCGTCGTAGCAAAAGACAGCAAACATAGAACTTTTTTTGTTTTGTTTTAAGTTCTTGACCTTATTTGAATTCCAGGAATCTTTGTAAGAACCTATTAGTGTGGTGCAAATTGCATGTGTTCAGGTAAATAAATCTTATAGCCTGAGATACAGTGCCCAGCGAAGCTAGTTTGTTTAGCCATGTTTCATAAGGAGGAACTTTTCAGAAACTTAAATGCCATTTCAGGAAGCCAGGAACCTTTCTATGGGGATTTACGTAGAGGTGAGTGCTTATTGAGTGCTGATTGAGTGCTGATTGAGATTTTGTTCCATGATTCTGTATGTGGCTGCATTACTGAAATAAATGTTCTCAGTTTTTTCACAAGGAAACAAGCGGGAAAGCAAGAACAAGCGAAAAAAAAACAAAAACAATGAGACGTGGGGAAAAATGTAGCAGCAAGCGACCCGTCAATCAAATGTCAGAAACAACCCAACGTCAGCCTGGTGTTCCGTGTGTGTGTGTATCGCACAGGGAGAAACAGGTAGGCAGTGTGTCGCAACCTTCCCACGAGCGAGAACCTGCGCTCATGAAAACAAAACCTCCAACAAACTACAACGACGGAAATAAAGTTTCCTTTTTCTACCCAGACGGAGAGAATCTCATCTCCGAGTCTGTAAACATTCAACCGTTCCGCTAAGATTGCGCTAATATAATAATATCATATACAAAAAGGGGCGGAGCCACGACGTCTCCCAGCACAAATCAGAAAACAGATGCTCTTCAGGAGCATTTTGCCGATTAGACGCGCGTCCACATCCGTCCCTCTGTTAACACACAAAATCTCGTTAATTTGCGATACGTCTTAACTTATTAACGAGCCAATTAAATACCAAGCTCTCGATAAATTCTCATGCATCGATTCGGAGCTTGTTAAAGCTATAACGACTACCTTTCTAAACGCTCAAATTTACACGTGTCCTCCTCAATGCCACTGCGTACAAAATAGACGTTTCGGGATCAGGACCGGATTACGGACTTCAGCTAGCTAGCTAATCAGATTATTTGATAGATGTAATGCTAAGCTACTGTTATTCACTTAAAATAATGTTTACGATTAGCCGCTTGGTGTAAGACAAGCTAGCGGAGTAGATAGAAGATTTTTTTAATTGCAATTAGTTTGGAGCTACGTAGGCGTTTTCCTTCAGTTTACACGCCAAAGTTAAAATCATCCGTGTAAATCTCTGCTTCTTAATCATTTCTACAAACCTGGAGAAACGCGTCAATTTGGTCAAATACGCAGCTGTTACCGAAACAGACTTCAAACACCACGTAAACCATTCAACCCCAGAAAGTTTCTAGATTTCGTAAAAGCTACAGCACAACAAACACGTCGAACAGCATATATAAACACACATTAATGATCTTTTTGGCCTTGCGTAAGCAGCATGAAGGAATCCTTTAAAATGGCGTAGTGCGAGTGAGGAAACTGGGATGCCGTTTGTTTGTTTGATTTCGTTTTTTTTTGGCAGGTCGGCGTCGTTTCACTACGAATACCAAGGTAGTCTTCGTGAAGTGGTATATCGCTAAGAACAGGAAAATATTTGCTCTAAATTACCGCTAGTGCTTAAATACTAAACACGCACGGTGACCTCGACAACCATCAGAAAAAAATATAGATTTATATTTATATATTGATATATAACCACGTTAACACACTTGTGGTGAGGTCACACGATGTAAGGCCATAAAAGTTTCAAAAGGTCAAAGTTCATGCTTTGAGGTACTCCAGAGTTTACGCTCCTTTCGGAAAATCTTCACGTATTTTACATAACCAGAAAATAAAAATAAAAGAGAATAAACGCACAGTCACAATATTTACACTGGTGCAAGACAATACGTCATTGTACTCGGATCACAATCATTTCTGATCAGCGTTTCCCTACAAGGGTTTTGTTTTTTTTTCTTTCAAGAATTCAATTGAATGCTAAAATGCAATTAATATGAGACGATATTTGCCAGAGAATAATTGCTCTCTAGTTGTTGCTTTAGTTTTCACAAAGGGGACGTTTGCGCATTAGCTTAGCTGCAACGTTTTCAGGTACTCCAGCTATCATCAAGGCGAAATACAGTAAATTAAAAAAACTGCTATATTGATATGCCAAAATTTGGGAATTACATCGTAAACAACATCAAGCAACAGAATCGCTTCATTCTCCAATGGATGGTTTCTTTAACATGGAATGAAGCCGACCATCACATGGATCAACCGACCATCATCCATACCTCATGTAGCATTGCTAATTCTTTTCCTTATGCACAGGAAAGAATTATGTTGCAATATTGAAGGATCATTCGGAAGAAAAGGGTTGATATCTTTCAGGTGCCTGGTTGCGTAGATTATGAAATTAAAAGAAAGAAAACAGAAATCGTTGAAAACGTTGCGTTGCTTCCCCTTTTGCTTGCTCAATGACAGGACCGTAGTTTCGTTACAATAACTGCTGCTAGCTGCTGAGGATCCGTCATATGAGGATTCTTCTCCATGACCGAATGGACTACGTATGCTGGGAAGATATTGCAGAGGTTTCGATATGTCTGGTACTGGTGTTCAGGGATCGGGTGTCGCTCTTGTGGTTCCACCAGTCCATGAGGTCCTGGTGACATGTCCCACGGTGACCTCCAAATCTGTTCCATTTTTTCTGGCATACTCCGGACCATCACTCTTTCACAGCAGGGCATGAGTCCTCCCGTCAGCCCGTACCCTCCATACCCGTAAGGCTCATTCCCACATGGCAAAGGATCCCAGCTGGCATGTTGCTCTCGACACAGAGGGGGGCGACGCTGCCGGAGAGGGTTACTTTCATAAAGACGGGAATCTGAAATGCTGTCCATTCGTGTCATTCCCAAAGATCTGCCTGGCTGAGCAGGACCGGACGAAGGCAACACATTCTGGGGAAGCAGAGGATAGTCACCGGGGCAACTGGATCGAGCTCCAATCACCTGGTGCTGCGTGTGAGGCACAAGATGGGCCGAGGTTTGTTTGCGTGGCCCCGGTTTGGGTTCATCCGTGCCATAACTTTGGACTCTGGTCAAAGCCTCATGGTGGAACCCATGAGCAAAAGCTTGCAAACGAGACTGTACCTGGGATTGCACTTGGGATTGAGCAGATGGTGGAATCTTCATCCCATCATCCATGCTACCTTCCATAGAATACATCTCTCCACTGTAGGAGGAGAAGGAGTCCGAAGAGTGGCTGCGTCCAGATTCAGGACAAATGCTGGAAGCTCGACCAGGATACCCTCCTCCGACTCCGACTGGATCTGGCTGTTCTAAGCTACAGAAGCTGTCTTGCATGCTTCCTAAGCTCAAAGTGGAGAAATCGCTCAGCATTGAATAGTATCCATGGTCGCTAACTACGGAATCGTATTTGGGAAAGGGTTCACTGTATGCCACGGATGCACCCTGGCTGTTGGTGACCAATATTGGAGGGTACTGGATGCTTCCGGCATGTTCTAGCGAGCTGTGGGTGAAGTGAAGTGACCCCGGTACTGGACTACTAGCCGAACGAGTGTTCAATGCCCCGGCTGCGTGACTTTTTGTCGGAGGCATGGTCGGGACGCTGAGAGCTGTCACTAAAGATGGAACCGAGTTTGCTTCGGATTTCCGAGCTGGACAGAGTCGCTCCTCCTGCTCACAACCCACAGAACGAATGCTGGGGTCCGACTGACGTTTCGGCGCCACTCGCTTCACCTCAGAACAGTCTCCTTTCGTGATGGTGCCAGAAATGCCGCATTTTGCGAGAGCACCTTCGCTCATGGTCTTGACCGCAGACAGCTTGGCGAAAGCTCGGAGTTCGTCTGCGACGGATCGTATCGGCTGCGCTGCTCTCTCCGGGTGGTAGTACTTACACTTGTGGCCATACGTACACTTCTTACCTAAAGTTTTAAGAAAATAGAACAAACCT
>MU526172.1:670699-678199 GCA_024362625.1 Silurus asotus
AGTACAGTGTGATGAGGGGTCTGTTCTAGAGACAGTTACAGGGTGATGAGGGGGTCGGTTCTAGAGACAGTTACAGGGTGATGATGGGGTCTGTTCTAGAGACAGTTACAGGGTGATGATGGGGTCGGTTCGAGAGTCAGATAAAGTATGATGTGGCGTTGGTGTGAGAGTTTGGTTCTAGAGTCTGACTAAATTATTACATCAAAATGCAAATATAAATATATAAATAAATAAAAAAATAAGTATAAAAAGGAAACGCGCTGTACAGTGTTTTCTTTTTGTTTTAGTTTTAAATAATCCCAAATTCGGAAACTTTCTGTCATGTTCTTTGGCCTTAATCTTCACCCCTTCGTTTCTTTCTCTCCGTTCCACCATTTTTCATTCTGCAGCGTCTTCTGTGTTCAAATAAATAAGAGCTCAAACGGGTGGTGCGTCAGTAAAAACGGTCTGTGGGGAAACACAGAATAGAATAGCATTTATAGAATATCTTCATGATCCATGTAGTTAAATGGACTAAACGAAGCATCAAGGCAAATCATTTTTATTTGAATTACTCAAAGAATTGTTTCAGATCTAGTGTGATGTCAGATAATTTCTAAACTCTGCTTGCAGGTGATGTCAGATCAACTCTGAACTTAAATCTAGAATCAGTTAGTGTGGGATTTCAGATTGGATCCAGCATCAGGCTGCATATGATTTTATAATTAGTATGTATCTGATATAGAGGCCTACATCTTGATTAGACTTACAAACTACAATGTTCCTGTTGACTTGGACTCTAGACTCTCTAGGTACTAGGTAGCGCAATAACCAGGATCATCTTGTAATTCCTGTGAACGGAAAGCTACACACGTTTGTTGTAATTAATATGTGGCGGTTCGTAGACCTTTGCCTAAAGAGATTTCCAGAACTTTCTTCTAGAACCTCTAGCATTTTCAGGTCGGCTCTCTGTAACAACATCGTGGTGGTTCAGCCTGAGTGTTTACTGCATTAGAGACTCAATGATCCGGATCAGTGTCCGTTCGCTATTAATCAAAACAAACATGGGAACTTGACAGGAAGTGGAATCCAGACAGGAAGTAAAAAGGGGACGATGTGAAGTGTCTTAGGTTTTACACAATAACAAACTTTCCCAACATGGCTGCCGCACAGTGAGTCAGGGAAGATTTCCACACGCTAGGAATTGAAGAATGATTCTTTTTGCAAACATTACGCATCTTCAAATCCTCCTCCACTCCTCCACTTTCTCTCTCTCTCTCTCTCTCTTTCCCCTTATCTCATCTTCTATTTTCCTGCTCTCCATCCTCACCTCCTCCATAACACAGGCTGGGAAAGCAGCAAGGCCACTGTGCACTCAAGCAGCTCACACACACACACACACACACACACACACACACACACACACACACACACACCAGCTCGTCTCATAGCAACAAGTGGAGTGTGTTCTGTCGTGAAGCAGTACGCCGGGCCTGTTCGAGGCCCACAGTGGAGTTCCGCACACGCACTCTCCATGCATGCTGTGCAAAAAGGCTGCTAGAACGCTAGCTGTATGAACACACACACACACACAAACACACACACACACACACACACACACACACACACACACACACAAAGCATTCCTGTAAACACCATGATGATGATCGCGTCAGACAGAAATGATCTTCTTTCCAAAAAAAAGCATGCTTACATCCTCAAAGAAGCTGCGCTGATTAGCTTTTATATTATTAGCATTCAACCACAATCCAACCGCCGGAGCTTCAAACTAATAAGCGCTAATCAGTAATAAATGATATTATAAACAGCAGAACGTAGCTCATCGTGCCCCTCAGAACCCTAACCCCAACCCTAACCCATACCCGTCAATCCCTGTTTTTATCGTCTGTTTTTGACAATCTAAGGCTGAATTAGCTAGTTCGCTAGCTTTGCCTGAGTTAACCTTGCGAGCTAGAAACCCTGGCCTCAAACCCACATCAGAAAATTTTTTTTCAAGAAATATATCGTTCCAAATGAACTGATAAATACGGCAGAAATCACACGTAGCTACGTAGCTTACAAGTACACGTCTTTCAGACTCGTGAAAGTTTACGAAAAATAGATTTGTTCCCATAAACAAAAACATGAGGACTGTTCAATAGCGCTACCTAGCATGCAGCGGAGGAATCTCATGGAAGTTATTTAGCTGGACAGATCAAAATACAGCTCGCGGCTACTGTTACACTGACTAGCAAAAGAGAACTGGATCATTATAATTTAATTATTTTTAAAGGAGCAGTTTTTAAAGCGTAGCGCCCTCTGCTGATGAACAACAACAATAAACTTAACCTTAAAATGCAGCTGACTCCACCCACCCAGCCACACCCACCACACTGACGCTGCACTAATGCCTTATAATGTACTTTTAGAAGAAAAAGGGGTGGAGTTTTATGCTATTTAAGATGGGGGTGGGGCTAACTTAATACATTCAATCGAACTTAATGTGATTGTTTCCATAGTAACAGCTCGTCATGGTGTTTCAAAACGGTTGTTCCTCAGGACAGACGGGTTTTTAAACTTCTTCTCCTTCTTTTCTCTGGTTTCTATGATAAGCTAAGAAGCTAGCAGTGGAGATGCGGTATGAAGCGCCTGGCAGCTGCTATAACGTACGTGAGAACATGAACCAACGTTACACGAAGCTACGAGGTTTCCCCTCATATCGCTGTAGCGCAGGAGGACCCTCCAGGACGCTTCATCTGAGGAACATAATCAACTTAATGGTGATGATGAAGACTCTTTTCTTCACACCACTGAGACGCTGATTATTTTTTCCCAAACTGCAAGAGACCATTGTGTTTTACTGCACAACAGGAGTCGTGTGTGTGTGTGTCTGAGATGAAGGAGAAGAAGATGAGTGTGTGTGTATCCTGCAGGAACATGTTTCTGAGATGAAGGAGAAGTAGAGGAGTGTGTGTGTATCCTGCAGGAACATGTTTCTGAGATGAAGGAGAAGAAGATGAGTGTGTGTGTATCCTGCAGGAACATGTTTCTGAGATGAAGGAGAAGATGATGAGTGTGTGTATCCTGCAGGAACATGTTTCTGAGATGAAGAAGAAGATGAGGAGTGTGTGTATTCTGCAGGAACATGTTTCTGAGATGAAGGGGAAGATGATGAGTGTGTGTATTCTGCAGGAACATGTTTCTGAGATGAAGGAGAAGATGAGGAGTGTGTGTATTCTGCAGGAACATGTTTCTGAGATGAAGGAGAAGAAGATGAGTGTGTGTGTATCCTGCAGGAACATGTTTCTGAGATGAAGGAGAAGAAGATGAGCGTGTGTGTATTCTGCAGGAACATGTTTCTGAGATGAAGGAGAAGATGATGAGTGTGTGTGTATCCTGCAGGAACATGTTTCTGAGATGAAGGAGAAGAAGATGAGTGTGTGTGTGTGTGTGTGTGTATCCTGCAGGAACATGTTTCTGAGATAAAGGAGAAGATGAGGAGTGTGTGTGTTTCCTGCAGGAACATGTTTCTAAGATGAAGGAGAAAATGAGGAGTGTGTGTGTTTCCTGCAGGAACATGTTTCTAAGATGAAGGAGAAGATGAGGAGTGTGTGTTTCCTGCAGGAACATGTTTCTGAGATGAAGAAGAAGATGAGTGTGTGTGTGTATCCTGCAGGAACATGTTTCTGAGATGAAGGAGAAGAAGATGAGTGTGTGTGTATTCTGCAGGAACATGTTTCTGAGATAAAGGAGAAGAAGATGAGTGTGTGTGTATCCTGCAGGAACATGTTTCTGAGATGAAGGAGAAGAAGATGAGTGTATGTGTGTGTGTGTGTGTGTTTCCTGCAGGAACATGTTTCTGAGATGAAGGAGAAGATGATGTGTGTGTGTATTCTGCAGGAACATGTTTCTGAGATGAAGGAGAAGAAGCTGAGTGTGTGTGTATCCTGCAGGAACATGTTTCTGAGATGAAAAATAAGAAGATGAGTGTGTGTGTATCCTGCAGGAACATGTTTCTGAGATGAAGGAGAAGAAGATGAGTGTATGTGTGTGTGTGTGTGTTTCCTGCAGGAACATGTTTCTGAGATGAAGGAGAAGAAGATGAGTGTGTGTGTGTATTCTGCAGGAACATGTTTCTGAGATGAAGGAGAAGAAGATGAGTGTGTGTGTGTGTGTGTATCCTGCAGGAACATGTTTCTGAGATGAAGGAGAAGAAGATGAGTGTGTGTGTATCCTGCAGGAACATGTTTCTGAGATGAAGGAGAAGAAGATGAGTGTGTGTGTGTGTGTGTATCCTGCAGGAACATGTTTCTGAGATGAAGGAGAAGAAGATGAGTGTGTGTGTGTATCCTGCAGGAACATGTTTCTGAGACGAAGGAGAAGAAGATGAGTGTGTGTGTGTGTGTGTATCCTGCAGGAACATGTTTCTGAGACGAATGAGAAGAAGATGAGTGTGTGTGGCGACAGCAGGTCCTCAGTAAACACATCGTGATGCCTTCAGGTCCCTGAGCACTTACTTTAGCCCTGCTGCAGTCTTCCTCCGTACCATCCTGGATGATCACGACCACAACGCCGCCGGGCTGCGGCTCGCTCCTGGGCTCGGTGTCGGACCCGGTGTGGGTCCTGGTGTCGGTGTGTGTCCCGGTCCCGGTCCCGTTGTGGACGCGTGTGCGCGCACGCGTGTGGGTGTGTGTGTGGGTGTCGGCGGCGCTGCAGCTCACCCTGACCCGAAAAACGCGCTCGATGTGCGGGATGGAGCGCTGCAGCAGCGGGCCTGCACTTGCCGGAGCTGCCAGCTCCAAAACCATTTATTTACAGTGGGAGCGGATATGATGCTTCTCTTCTCTTCTCTTCTCTTCTCTTCTCTTCTCTTCTCTTCTCTTCTCTTTTCTTCTCTTCTCTTCTCTTCTCTTCTCTTCTCTTCTCTTCTCTTCTCTTCTCTTCTCTTCTCCTCTCCACTCCTCTCCTCTCCTTCTCTTCTCTCTTCTTCTCTCCTCTCCTTCTTCTCTCTTCTCTTTTTAAACGATCACGACGAGCGACACAGGCCCGTTCTCCTCCTCCTCCATCACTGATTACCGAGAATAATATTCACTCGGAGGGTCTTATAATATTAAGTACATTTATTTATTTATTTTACCGATAAAAAGAAAGAAAAAAAAAAAAGCGCGCGGGCACCGGGTGAACCCCGAAATCCTCCGGTACAGCATCAGCTCGCGCTGCCTCCCACACTGCGCGCGCGTGTGTGCGTCCGTCCGTCCGTGCGCTCGTGCGTGCGTGTGTATGCGTGTGTGTGTGTGTGTGTGTGTGTGTGTGTGTGTGTGTGTGTGTGCGCGCGCGCGCCCCCTGTCGGCTTCACAAAAACCGGCATGCGCACACAACCATCCACCTGGAGGAGAAAAAAAAAAACTATAAAGAACTAAAAAAATTAAAAACTTTACCTGCACACAAAATATAGAATAAATTAATGTATATAATTTATGCGTAAATAATAAATAATATATTTATATATGCTAGAAATATCAGAATACCTGCATACATTAATATTGTGATATAATTATATAATTACAGAAATGATATCGTGTAATAAAATAAATACAATCAAGAAGATAAACTGATCTTATCTTTTCTGATTCAGGAATAAAGTTGTGTGAAAGCCACTACAGTGAATCTGCTGGGTGTCAGAAGATGCATCTTCTTCTCCAACATCGCTATAAACAGGGAGATTCTTTTCTCCATATTCTGTATTTATTAACCAGCACCTGGAATGGGTTTCAGGTCTCAGGTGCATCTTATCATCAGTTTATTTGGTATCTCCAAGCTGAGTTTTCAAAAACCCTCAAATGCTATGATGATACATGTTTCATGAGAAGTGTCCCAGGAAAGGAAGACCAAGAGCTACCTCTGCTGCACAGGAAACCTTGATTAGAATCAGCAGCATCAGAAATCACTGATTTACATCAATACTTTTTGTAATTTACAGAAGAAATATTTCATCATCTACTGTTCAGAGAAGACTGCATGAGTCACACCTTTATAATCAAAAGAAGAACAACCAGGAGGTGAGAGTTGCTTGAACTTCAAGGAATGAACTTTAGATCAATGGAAAAGTGTCCTTTGTTCTGAGATTCTTGGTTCTTTGTTGGACGTATAGAGGATGAACAGACGGTTCCTGAAAGTATGGTTCCCACTGTGAAGAATGAAGAAGGAGGTGTGTTGGTGTGGATCAGGTGACAATTCAAAATAATAAACATATTCTGGTTCTTTAACACTTTTTGGTTTACTACAGAATTCCAGATGTTTTCTTTCATTCCCGTTAGGGGTCGCCACATCCATAAACCTCCTCTTTGGTCTTCCTCTGTTCCTCCTTCCTGGTGTCTCCATCCTCAGCATTCTCCTACTGATATACCCCATGTTTCTCCTCTGCACATGTCCAAACCATCTCAATCTCACCTCCATCACCTTGTCTCCAAACCATCTCAATCTCACCTCCATCACCTTGTCTCCAAACCATCTCAATCTCACCTCCCTCACCTTGTCTCCAAACCATCTCAATCTCACCTCCCTCACCTTGTCTCCAAACCATCTCAATCTCACCTCCCTCACCTTGTCTCCAAATCATCTCACTCTCACCTCCATCACCTTGTCTCCAAACCATCTCAATCTCACCTCCATCACCTTGTCTCCAAACCATCTCAATCTCACCTCCATCACCTTGTCTCCAAACCATCTCAATCTCACCTCCATCACCTTGTCTCCAAACCATCTCAATCTCACCTCCATCACCTTGTCTCCAAACCATCTCAATCTCACCTCCATCACCTTGTCTCCAAACCATCTCAATCTCACCTCCATCACCTTGTCTCCAAACCATCTCAATCTCACCTCCCTCACCTTGTCTCCAAACCATCTCAATCTCACCTCCATCACCTTGTCTCCAAATCATCTCAATCTCACCTCCCTCACCTTGTCTCCAAACCATCTCAATCTCACCTCCATCACCTTGTCTCCAAATCATCTCAATCTCACCTCCCTCACCTTGTCTCCAAAACGTCCTACATGTTCTGTCCCTCTAATAAACTCATTTCTAATCCTGTCCATCGTCGTCACTCCCAACGAACATCTCAACATCTTCAGCTCTGCTACCTCCAGCTTCACCTCCTGTCTTTTACTCACTGCCACTGTCTCTAATCCATACAACATCTCAGGTCTCACCACAATCCTATAAACCTTCCCATGTACAATGTTTAAATAAATAAATAACCACTGAAGGAGAAGGTGTGTTCAGACTTTTCACTGTATCTAGAAACCAATCCTGTCGGTCGCTGTTGTGAATCAGCGGCGTCGTGTTTTGTCGCTAGGAATCCTGGGAAATGGAGTCATAACGACGACCCCAGCCAGTTGTTTTCGGTTTGCACGCCGAGCTTTAAAAACTGCTTCCGCGTTCGCGAAGCATCACGGGATACCGAGTATCTAAATCCCCGTCGCTGTAGTCCTCAGGTGTTTAGCATCTCCGAGCTCTCG
>MU526172.1:683199-685126 GCA_024362625.1 Silurus asotus
AGGAACGCCGGGGCAATAAGCATGGTATGCTCTGGAGGCAGAGGGTAGTTTGGATAATTCGGATAAAACTGCGGCGCCCCTTGGTGGAGTGGAGGAGTAACGAATGTGGGTGGAAAAGCGCTGTACACGCTGAGATCAGGTGGACTCAGGCGCGCAGGAGGATGGAGTCCGGAGATGGGCGTACAGGAAGGGGTGGAGCTTTTAGGCGACGGACCACCGGATTCCAGTAAGGAGGTGTGGGTGGGACCGGGACGTTCTGTGGGTTTGGGCTGGACACAATGACAGCAGCAGATGGAGATGATGGTTCCGAGCAGGATGAAGGACAGGAAGGCGCTCACTACAATCACAAAGGGCAGGTAGGTAGGAACTGTGGGGGGAAAAAGACAAACCATCATTTCCAATCATCTTACACATATTATACACCACCTACACCCTACACCTCTTACAGACCACCTACACCTCCTACAGACCATCTA
The DNA here is from genome assembly GCA_024362625.1 of Silurus asotus. Classification (NCBI taxonomy): domain Eukaryota; kingdom Metazoa; phylum Chordata; class Actinopteri; order Siluriformes; family Siluridae; genus Silurus; species Silurus asotus. Next base: position 683,676 of record MU526172.1, read on the forward strand.
CAACCCATACCTACAACCCCTACACCTCCTACAGACCACCTACACCTCCTACAGACCATCTACAACCCGTACCTACAACCCCCAAAACCTCCTACAGATCACCTACACCTCCTACAGACCATCTACAACCCATACCTACAACCCCTACACCTCCTACAGACCACCTACACCTCCTACAGACCACCTACACCTCCTACAGACCATCTACAACCCATACCTACAACCCCTACACCTCCTACAGATCACCTACACCTCCTACAGACCATCTACAACCCATACCTACAACCCCTACACCTCCTACAGATCACCTACAACCCATACACCTCCTACAGACCATCTACAACCCATACCTACAACCCCTACACCTCCTACAGATCACCTACACCTCCTACAGACCATCTACAACCCGTATCTACAACCCCCTACACCTCCTACAGATCACCTACAACCCCTACACCTCCTACAGATCACCTAAAATGCCTACACCTCCTACCGATCACCTACACCTCCTACAGACCTCCTACACCCCCTACAGACCATCTACAACCCGTACCTACAACCCCTACACCTCCTACATCACCTACACCTCCTACAGACCTCAAACACATCACCTTAACCTTCTACAGACCTCCTACAGATCAGCTCAGGTCTACAGAAAAGTTCAGAAAACCACTTAACTTTTATTTGTATAAAGAAATTATAAAAAACTTTTAAATGGCTTCTAAACATGACTTAATTATTACACACTCTACATTTCTTTGTTTTGAAACTGAATCCAAACTTGGATAAAAAATTAAATTGGAAAATCCAAAACATCTAAAAAAACAAAAAAAAAACCAATAATAATGATGATGTAATAATGCTGTTGTATATGATGTTATAATAATTATAATAATAACGATAATGATGATGTAATGATGATGTAATAATGATGTAATAATGCTGTTATATATGATGTTATAATATTATAATAATAAACTCACGGCTCGGGGGGATGTTTCTCGCTCCCTCGGTGTAGAAGTCGAACTCTGCAGTGCACGAGCTCTGGTCGAGGCGCGCGTCCGGCGCGGCACAACAGTAGCGCAGCGAGCACGAGCCGCAGCAGTAGCGCGCGCCCTCGCCGTCGTAGCGCTCGGGACAGCGGAATCCGTGGTGTCGCGCCCCCGCCGCGTCCCTCCACCCGTGGCAGTACTCACCGCCCGAGAACGCGCGCGACACCGACACCACGAGCAGCAGCAGCACCGGGAGCGGCGCGTGGAGCCACCTGGAGAACATCATCACCATCATCACCATCATCACCATCAAATCCACCGAGAAGGAGAACAAGGACGCGCGCGGTGTTTCTTCCAGAAAAGCGAACGGAGAACTGAACGTGTATCACCCATGTGCGCGCGCGTTTATACCCCCCACCACCACGACACACACACACACACACACACACACACACACAC
>MU526172.1:693510-706513 GCA_024362625.1 Silurus asotus
ACACTCTTCACTTCACCTAATGATTTTCTGTTTCATTAGTACAATAATTCCATCACCACCAGACAGCGTAATGTGTAACAGTGCAGAGTTTACAGCTTTCTAAGGACCTAGTGTCCCCATAAACATAACGTGTGTGTGTGTATTTACATGTGTGTGTAGGCAGTGGGGGATGAGGGAGCGAGTGTGTTAGTGCACTGTTCTGATGGATGGGATCGTACAGCTCAGGTGTGTTCTCTCTCCTGCATCCTACTTGACCCCTACTACAGAACCATCAAAGGACTCATGGTGAACACACACACACACACACACACACACACATATACACCAGTAGGGTTTATTTATGTATCCTGCTAATCCGAATGTGTTCCTGGTTTTTCAGGTTCTGATTGAAAAAGAGTGGATTGCATTTGGACACAAATTCAATCACAGGTAATAAAAGTGTTGATTTATTTATTATAGTTTAGAACCAAATGTTATTTTTAGAATCAGGTGCAAGAGGTGAAATCATGTACACACACAATTTCTGAAAATTTTTACTGTAACTTCAGTAGCTAACAAATATATTATTATATCAGTAGCTTCCTGACGGCGCTAGCGATCTGATTGACAAACAGAAAGTTTAGCTAGCAAACGATTAGAAAAGCTAGCTAGCTAACCTGAGAGGAACGCTAATGCTGCCTGGTTTTTACTTATCATACTGTAAAAAAAGTGAGACGGTTTTAGTTAAATGATTAGCTCCAGTCATGTGCTAGTCAATAATCTGCAGTTGACGAGCAACAGAGTTTTTATAGTAAAAGCTTTGTGAAGACCGAATGTCCCTGTAATCAGATTACACAGTGTGCCAAAGGTTTGTGGACACGAGCATAAGATTGCTATGTGCTTATTTTTATTTTAACATCCTATTATAAGTCTCCATTCCCTGTTATATTGAGCTTCCTTTCTTCTGGGAAGATGATCCACTAGATTTTGTGGAGATTCATTCAGCAAAAGTCAGGTGTGTGTGTGTGTGTGTGTGTGTGTGTGTGTGTGTGTGTGTGTGTGTGTGTTTTAGGTGTGGTCATTTGGAAGGTGACCCTAAAGAGATCTCGCCCGTGTTCACACAGTTTGTGGAGTGTGTGTGGCAGCTAATGGAACAGTTCCCCTGCGCCTTTCAGTTTAACGAACGCTTCCTGCTCTCTATCCATGAACACGTTTACTCCTGTCACTATGGCAACTTCATCTGCAACAACCAGCGGGAGAGAGAGCAGCTACGGTACACACACACACACACACACACACACACACACACACACACACACACCCTAGTGACGGATCTAATATAGCTAGCTAGCCAACAGACAAACATAGCTAGTTGTATAGAAAGTTTTAATCAGCTAACGTAATTAATTGATAATAAAAATTCTAGCTAACTAGAATCAACATAGCTAGCCAACTAACTGACTAACATGGTTGTTGATCTAGCTAACTGGCTAGTTACTAACATAAAGGATATTTACTGAAAACACACCAACAGCTTTTGTAGTTACTTGGAATTATGTTTCTGCAGTGTAATAAATAAGTGTGTGTGTGTGTGTGTGTGTGTGTGTGTGTGTGTGTGTGTGTGTGTGTGTGTGTGTGTGTAGGATCAGAGAGAGGACTTTCTCGGTGTGGCCGTTTCTTCTGGAACATCAGGACGATTTCAGGAACCCACTATACAAACGCACTACACACAACGGTTTACTGAGACCCAACACGCTGCCACTGTACTTCAAGTACGCGCACGCACACACACACACACACACACACACACACACACACACAGAATGAAGTTTTCTGATGTAAGTACATTGTTTATCCATACAACTGTAAATGAGAAGAGATTGTCTAAATGTGTGTGTGTGTGTGTGTGTTGTCAGGTTTTGGTGTGGGATGTATAACCGTTACGATAAAGGGATACACCCGAGACAGTCCGTCCTGGACACGTTGCTGTCCCTGGGTGTGAGACAGACCTACGAGGAGAAGACGATGACGGAGCTGCAGACAGTAAGATTTATGTTACTATTTTTATTAACCATTTTTTACATGTTTTTTTTTATTCATTTGGTAAAAAATCAACAAGCTTACTGATTCCAAGTCTCTCCGTTTAAACATCCACCAATCAGAAGTTGGCTATCGCTGACGGAGTCCTCTCAGCTTCTGATCGACCAATCAGCACACTTCCCGATCAGGACAGTCAATCAGAGGCCACGCCCACTTCCTCTTCCTCCTTCGCCCAAGCGAATGGAGACTCTACGAGTTTGAGCGACGGCGCTGGAGGAGAGGCAGAGTCGGATCAGGAAAAAAACGGGAGCAAGCCGAAGGTGGTGGCGAAGGACAGACCTGTTTCTATGGCAACTCAGATCTCTGAAGAGAAGGTGGAGGAAACTGATCGTCTTGGATCTCCATAGTAACAAAACTGACATTTGGGATGAAGCTGAAAAAAACCAAAGGGAAGCGACAAAGACGCACTAAGGACACAACACACACACACACACGCACACACACACACACACACACACACACCCCTTGAACATAATTTATTACAGTGGCTTTATGGCAGAGTAATATTTTAGCCACACCCCTGATTGGTTTTCCTAACCACGCCCCCTTTTAAAATAATCAAATAAAACTATTAGCTGAAATTACACTTTTTAGCTACTATACACACAACATTTCAGAGAATTTAGATTTGGTCCTAAAAAATACACAGATGTTTATAATCTCAATGAGCTCAGAGAATGTTTTGGACGATGCGTCCCAACAATTTTACACACTTAGTGTTTTACCCACGTCCCCATAAAACATTCTATTTTGTACCATTGTAAACATTATAGACATCACAAGAGGATGATGATGATATTTAGGCCACGCCCCCAAATAAATTCCACTCGCTAGACAGGTTGCAGTGTAATTATAATAGAAATATATTTTAGCCACGCCCACAACATTCCTCAACATCATACTTTCTAAAATAAATAATTAAATTAAAAAAAGCACTGCTTAGGCCACGCCCACAGAATGTCAACGTCAACGTTGAACCCTTTGCACTTTTTCTGCCGGTAACAAATATTTTTACGCTACAAAAAAAACAAACAGGAAGTTTGTGTAGTTTTACATTTTATTTTTACAGTTTGTAAATGTTTTGATGTTTATTGTGTGTGTGTGTGTGTGTAATAAAATGCAGCTATCATACTGTTGCCAAAATATAGCGATGAGGAATGTTCTAAAAGCTACACACACACACACACACACACACACACACACACACACAAAAAAAAAGCAACTATTTTACTGAACAAAAAAATATTGATCAAAGAGAGAAGGGAAAGAAAGCACTTTGCGCTGTTTTTACACATTTTTTTATTTTCTGAAAGAATTATTTGTAATTTTGAGTGCATAAATTTTGTATTTTGTAAGATTTCTGTACACGTATATAACCGACACTGAGACTTATTTTACCCCAATGTTACTTTTAGAACACGTTTATCTCAGATTTATATTAAATTGATTGACCAACACTGGAGACCTCGTCCACCCTGTAGCTGCAGGACAAGTGAAAATACATAAAGTAAAGAAAATGGGCATTTATCATTTAATTGTTGAATCTTTTTTGTTGTTTGATGTCCTTTGATGTAGGATGTAAACAAGCAGCACAGTGATACAAATATATACTTCAAAAGTATAGTAATTTTTAATTACTATTAATTATAATTGATCGATGTTTTTTTTTTACATTTTATTTTTATTTCTTGCACTTTTTAAAAAAAGTAAAAAAAAAAAAAAAAAACTTGTTTTTTATGTGATTCTGCCTCTGGATTTTATAACGCTTTGATTGATTTTTTTTTATTTTTCTATGCCCTGTTAATAAATTGTTTTGAAAACAGATTCCTGTGATTTTTATTTTATTATCTAAATCAAAACAACGATTTTCAACACTATTATATAACAAAAATATTTTAAGAAAATTGCCTCGTACAGTCGCTAAAAAAACGATGTGCAGTTTTGATTTTCACACAGGACTTCATTTCCCATTATTCCACGCGATTCTTCCGGAAGTGACGCGTCATCGTCGGTTTAGACGCTAAAGCTATCTCTTTTTTCTCCCTCACAGGCTGTTGCTAATTGTCTCTGCTAAATCAGGAATAAAATCATGGTGAGTCCGGTGTGGTGTTTATTGTTTGGGTTTCATTAAACCTGCGCATTTTATTTCGCAAAACGAAACCAAGAAGGTTCTAGAAATGTTCAGAGTCCATTTGAGGGTTCGGGTGGACGAAGCTTTAGCATGGTGGCTAACCGAGCTGAACCGTTAGCGATAGCTTTGTTGTTTTCGTACCCGTATTTCGACAAGCCCCGCCCTCGAGCCTCGAGATTGAATGCCTTTGTTTACCGCGCGCCTTTTATACGCACGAGGTAGCCAATCACAGCGCAGGAGGCGGGTCAACGGGAACCAACATGGCGGTGGTGGGAGGCGGGATGGTGTAGGAATACAGGTGGGCTTTCAGATGAGGTAAAATGAGGTGAAATTGTGGCCACAATCGATTTTTTCTTTATTATAAGTGTTACTTTATCAGAAACCTTATCAGACCGTCTAATTGCGTCAGTTTAATGTGTGTGTATGGATTATTATGTATCTTTATACATATTAATGTATAAAGTGTATTATTATGTATTGAATCAGGTAGCGGAAGCATTTTATTTTCTGATGTTTGGAGGGTATACGGATTTGACACCTTTTACAAACGGTTTCAGACGTTTTTTATTACACTGCATGACGAGCTCCGTTCTCCAGAGCGACTTACTATCATCCCGTTCATTCACCTGAGCAGGGCTCTGCTGGGATATGAATTTACAGCGGGTTATTGTCTTATCCACTGAGCTAAAACCTCATTTTGGAAACGTTTCTCGCGTGGTCATAGCATCGACCCCTGAGGAACCTCGTTACATTCTAGACTGTTTATTGCTTTCTCTCTGTTGCAGTCACTTTCATTTTGCTCATACCGTAAAAATCAGTTTGTTGCAGGAATACATCATTGTAATTGTAATTACATAATTGCTCAGCTACAGAAAACTTTGCCTCTTTTTTATTAGATTTAATTGAAGTTAGTTAAGTAATCTAATCAGCAATTAAGTGTCCAGTCATGGTGTGTTTTTAAAAACATTGTTTTAGTCCTCGGATGTTTTCGTTCTCTCAGGTCACGGTACTAGAGGTTTATTATTCATGGTTCAAGCATTTCTTAAGTTTATCTAATTGTTTTTTTTTTTCCACTTTTCAGATGTGACATGGCAGAAGACGTGTTTGATAGAAAATTTGTAGGCATCCTTTCACCTGCACACAGGAGAGTCGTATGTGTCATGATTATACGACTTTAGCACAGAGTTTCTGAGTCACCATGGAGACTCCAACAGGAAGTGGTGCACCTAGTGGTGGCCAGTCGTCAGACACCATCTCCCCTGAACCTCAGTCGCCCCAGACGCCTCCGGCGGGGAAGCTAAGGAAGACAGCCTTCAGATTTTTTAGCGGTCGAAAGAGCATTTGTATGCTGCCAAGCTTTTTCGTAGGAAGATCTAAGAGTCAAGGGCGGTGGCCTTCTAAAATGGGCGTGACCAAGAGTCAGACTTATGACGGCCTGAGCAGAGCATGCTGGGAAGACGGCGGTAGAGGTGGCGGAGTCGTGACTTCGGCGGAGTTCGAATTCCACAACCCAAACGGCTCGAGCGACCTGAACAAACCACAGGAAAGTTTTGCGAAGTCGCAGTCCCTCCCGCGGCAGAAACGAGGCCTCAGAGGTCTCTTCAGCAGCATCAGGAAGCATCGCAAAAGCAAAAATAACGCTGAAGTGGAGAAAAACGAGATGCTTGAAATGTCCTCAGGTGAAATAGTGCCTGGAAGGTTGACAAACATCAGTTTTCGAGGTGATAATGATGACATCAAGAGTCACGGGGAATTGTTCGAGCCGGACCCGCCTGCAGAATCCAACAGCAGCGAATTAACAAAACTGCCTGCTCCTGAAACGGACACCTGCACAACAGAGGAAACATTAGTGCCTGAGAAAATAAGGAGCAAGGAGAAGGCTGGGGAGAAAGAGGAAGGAGAACACTGTGGTGATGAATGCCTAGACGAGGCAGACAAGGTGAAGGAACGTAAGAAAAAAGGTCTTCTTACATATCGGCAGCCTCTGTCTGCAGACTCTGAGATGGCACGACTCGGCGAACTGCACACAGACTTAGCCGAGGGTGACCCTCCTACCATTTCCACTGACAACTTGATCTTTGGAGACGTGTCATCGCTGAAGAGTTTTGATTCGTTGACTGGTTGCGGTGACATCATTGCAGACCAGGATGACGTCAGTGTTGCGGAGAGTTCTGTGTCGGGTGAAAGAGGGAGTCGTAACGCTGGAAAACGTAGCTCTTGCCTTGTTACGTACCAGGGGGGCGGAGAGGAGATGGCAACTCCGGACGAAGTGGACAACGAGTACCTGAACAGCCTATGGGAGTCGGAGGGCAGCGAGGTGTGCTATCTCCCCTCGGAGCAGACCATCAGCCCATCATCCACCCCTGATCAGCCAACCAGCTCCTTCCATGTCACTACCAGCACTAGTGGCAACACCAGCACTAGTCCTCTGGGGATCACGGACACAGTACTTACACCTACCGATCTTATGACTCCTCAGAGTGACCATCAGGGCTCAGTCCCGAACAGCGATGAGGGTTACTATGATTCCACAACGCCTGGAGCTGACGAGGATATCCGTGAACGTCCACAGCAGGAAAGACTTTCACGGGACAGCTACAGTGGCGATGCCCTTTACGAACTCTTCGAGCCCGACGATCGATTGATCAGTCCGCCTTTACCTTCTAAAGACAATCAAGGGTTGCTGAGTGAAAACAAAAGTAAAGGAGATCTTCTTTATGACTTAACATCTGCTGCCTTGGAATCTGGTGCCATGGAGACGGAAGAGGAACGTCTGAGTAAGATCCAACATGCCTTGCTTTGTTGCGATTTGCAAAACCTGAGAACCCCATCCAAAGATCCGTATTGTAGCGAGCACTTATACAGTGATGCAATCCCTCTTGAGGGGAAGTACAAGATCTCAGAAGAGGAGGCACACCATCAGTCTGGATCCAGACCACAGCAAGGATCCCAAGCCTTAAAAGAAGTTTTGCCTCTTAGCGGAGGTCAGGTGCAGCACAGAACCTTGTATGGACCTCCTGCCGATTCAAGATTAAACACACAAGCAGGAAGCCTCGTCAAAGATGCAGTACTGTATTCCAAGCAGGAAATGTGCCACGTTACAGACGACGGCTCTTTACCTCAAACCATAGGGTGCGGCCAATCACAGGAGGAGCTGATGGTCTGCTTCTCACAAGCATTGGTTGATTTTACTAAAAACGCCAGACTTTATCGCAACTCCACAGAGAGTCTGGATGGCTCGGAATCTAGCTCACCGTTCGGACCAAGCCTAAGTGCTCTTCCTGCCATCGTCACTTTCGACGTAGTTGATATGGAGAATGAGGGTGAGAGCGAACAGCCGGAGCTTGTAGAGGAAGAGGAAGAGTTGGAATCCCCGTTTGAGGCGTTCGAAGACGACGGCTGCTACTTGCAGCAGGACGCTTTTGCCGAGTGCGACCAGAGGATTTTTGACGCCTACGAGCAAAATCTGTTGCTCAGCAACGCCTGGGGGATCACAAGCCTTCCTCGTCACCTTAGCCTGGGCCGTCCGTGCCCTCCGGTTCCTGCCCCTCTCTCTCACAACCGACGTAGCCGCTCTCTGGATACGGATAGTCTTGAGCTCCAGACAGGCGAGCTCTACGCGTCCCTCGTTTCTCATGGCAACAAGTTTTTCCACTGCAGGAAAAACAGCGCAGATGCAGGATACCAATGCGACGCGAGTCAACAAGGAAGGAACCGGAGACAGGGGTTGCACGGTTGCGACTCTTCCCAGAAGGACGCCTCTATGTCTCAGGAGCAACATAGATCCTTGCGTGGTTCCCCTTGGATGGAAACCCCGTCGAGTTCTAGCTGTCAGCCAGCAGTTAGACCTTCACATCTCCCCCTACAGGCGGCTTATCCTAATAGCAGCGCAGCGCGAATCCTGAAAATCAAGGCAGACAGAGACGTTCTGGGCGGCGCTCAGAGTGACCCGTACACTTCTAATCATTGTTTGGGAGGAGCGTGGAAGAATCGACCAGTCGGTATCACCCAGGGTATACCTCATCATCGATCTGACCAATCAGAGGCAGCGAGAGCGATCACGACCAAGAATCTGCAAACCGAGGTGGAGATGGGATTCTCCAAACGCAACACATAAACCCCTTCAACACGAAGACAAAGTGGAACAGGTCCCACAGCTGGAGGCCTACTGACCATCATGAAATGTATTTTTCTCACACTGTTGCTGTTATCTTCTCACACTTATAAGCTATAATACAGGAACAGTCTTTTTCTTTGGTTTTTTTATCCGCCATGTTGTTTGGCATTTATGTAGCAGGTGTCTATGATTTATATTTGTGCAGAACCTTCGTTTTTTTGTCGTTTGCGAGGTTTTTGTTTTGTTTTGCCAGACAGAAATACGACAGAAGACGATGTGATTTGTAAAGAAAAATGATACTGTGCTAGCATGTTCAAGTTTCTGCTGCTATTACCACATACCACCGATCACAAGCGTGTTTTTAAAACAAACAAACAAACAAACAAACAAGCCAGCGAATGTCGGTAAACCCGTTTCAGATCCCAAACACTTTTGAGGAACGTTTTTCTGGTTTCCGTGCTGCACTTTTTTTTTTTTTAGCATTTTTCACACTTGTCTGGAGTTTTTGGTGAATAATGGTGATGTTTATGAACAACAACAAAAAAAAAACCCTTTGAAGTTTTTATACGTTTGAGTCAGTTTCTTTGATGTACTCAGATAACTCTTTTCTAATTTCTTTCATGACATTCCGAGAAAAAAAAAAAAAAAACACTGCAGCTCATCGTCCCTTTTTTCTCAAAAAAAAAAAACTAAAATAAAAAAAAGAGATACACTTGTTGATTTTGAGTGTTGGGCAGCTTCACATAATGCTTTTCAAGTGTGATAAGATCAAAACCCAGACGTCTGCGAGATAAAAACAAATCACTGCTCGCTTTTGTCTGTTTTTTTCCCTCCATAAAACACTGTGGAGCGTAAATCTCCACTTATCTCCACTTCGCTATTCTTTGCAACATCGTGGTTTAGTCCGTTACCAGGTGAAAACTCGTCTCGTACGTGTGATCAGTTGCATTTTGTAGATGTCTGTTGAAGATTTCACCAAATCAACATCATGCACTTTTTTTCACACCAGAGCATTTTTTTCTCTTTAAAAAAAGAAAAGCGGATGAATTCATTGGTGATGAGGTTTGAGGATTCCTTTCACACGTTTCCCTTTTGCTTCACATTTGGTGCAGTCTTTTATCGTGATCTGTAAATGAGACGCTCACGTGATCGTCCCGCTGGTGTACGTGAGCTCGTCATGAGCGCAAACACACGTTTTTATTCTTTTTCTTTTATATATGGATGTAAACTCGATGACGGTGAATGTTTAAACATCAAGTGTTTGTGGGATTTAAGTAGCTGCCAATCACCACCTTTTACTCATACTGCCTCTGAGTGCTCACACACACACACACACACACACACACACACACTCTGACACTGTCAACTGGAAATAAACTCCATCTCAAGTGAAGAATTTGTCCTTTTTTTTTTTTTTTTCTCAGGATTGAGTGAAAGCGTTTTTACTCGGCTTCCAGGTCTTTCCTGAATGTTTCATCCCAATAATAACTGGAATATTAATAATGCCTGATTATGAGATCAGCATTCATAAGGAATCTATTACTCTGAACGTGTCTCCTGTATTTAGAGGCACCGCTTCCCCGCCATTCTACAGATGCTGAACCACTGAACCCTGAAATCCACTGACAGGTTCTTGAAGAACTCATAGAACTTGTAGAACTTCCCTCCTCCCAATATTCTAGGGCACAGTTAGGGAAATTCCCACCAGTATTCCAGAGAAAAGCTAAACTGTAGCCCCCACCCCCCAGAATTCTGAGGACATGCAGGCCAAATTCCTACCACTAGGTGGACATTAAGTTGTTGTCCCTCTAAAGTTTAGCCTACAGACTGGTCCAGGTCGCTGAGATGCCTGCAGATCCCATGTATTCAGGTGGAAGTCACTGGATCATCACTGGATCTACAATCACCCTGAGGAGGTCGAAGTTCTAAGTAAAAACGTATGAATAAGTGATCATTTCTTCGTGGAGCAGTCTGGTGATGTAGCCGCGGAAAGGAGACGAGATTGCGTTTAAAAACCACACGGCGCTCAGGGCATCTTCTATAGATTCTTTTATAGCTAATGGCATCATGATGGCAGCAATTACCTCAGCAGGACCAATAATACTCTTGTTTAGTGATGGAACGATCCCTGTGGTCATGGGGTCCTGCAAGTGGAGAGACAGAAAAATGGCTTCTAATCAGGTGGAAGTCTTGAGAAAAGTCTTGGGGGCTTCTGAAGTCACCTGATGGAGTTCTGGTGATTAGACAGTGAATAAAGTCAGGTGTTACTGAAGTGTGTGGGTGTAGAGGGGAGAAGAGCAAATGTGTTCGCTCAGGTTGAGATTATATTCAGTGTCAATCATCATAATTTATACTAAACAATCATTTATAAATATCATCATTTAAAAATAATAATACAATTAAATACAATTTATAATTCTATTCATATTTTTTATGATTTTATTTATTTATAGATTTTCTCATAAGATTTTAAGTCATTTTGGTTATTTTATCATTTTATTAGATCTTGTACACTATACTGCAAAAGTATTGGGACACCCGAGCATATGTGGATTTCCTGTACAGATGTGGAGGCACACATCTGTACAGGATGTTTTTAGATGCAGGAGCATGGAATTTTCCCTTCACCTGATCCTGTTCCAGCGTGATGATGCCCCAGTGCACAAAACCAGCTCCATGGAGATCTGCTTTACCTGGGTTGAAGTGGAAGATCTCCTGCTATAGAGCTCTGACCTCTGCACTTTCGAGCACCTTTGGGATGAAGGTGAACTCTGAATAAAGTAGGTAATAAAGCATCACAAACATTTCTCAGTTCTGTGACTATATTTAGATTTGAAAAGCTTCTTGTGAGACGATTTTGTTCTGAAAGATAATAATAATAAAAAAAAAACGTCTACATCATTAAGGTTCCTGATTGACATGTTTGAGGGGTGTGTCTGTAACGGCTCAGTGATCTCAAACACAGGGATGTACACGTGTAAATATTTCCTCCCTCAGAAACATTTGGGGGAAATTAATTAGAAACTTATTATAAGAAGCTTTGATTTCTATTAACCTTTTCAGTTTCAGTTGTAATTCAGTCTCTTTCTGCCCTCTGCTGGTTAAGTACAGAACTACAGCACAGAAAAAACACCATCACCTCATTAAGATCTGTAAAGTAACAAAACCACGCCCAATTTTCCAGAACAGTGTGTGTGTGTGTGTGTGTGTGTGTGTGTGTGTGTGTGTGTGTGTGTGTGTGTGTGTGTGTGTGTGTGTGTCCACACGTCCCACCACAGCAGCTCAAAGTCACTACGATCATTAAGGCTTTAAAATAATTGCTGTTTTTCGTCTTTTGTTACAGAAAAAACCCCGCGAAGAAACCGGAAGTGATACTGAAGACTTCTTTCCTCATTTTTACATAAACGTCTCCTTACTGAAGTTTACTGTATTTTCACTCATCCTGCTTCCTGGTTTGTTCATTTCTGACGTGGAGCTTTTTTTTTTTTTTTTTTTTTTTTTTTTTTTATACACGGTTTTTTTTTTTTTTTTTTTACAGACGGTTCTCTCAGTGACATTCCCTCAGGGTTCTCCAGTGGGTCCTGAAATGTTCTGGAATTTACGTTCTTCCTACTGAACTGAACTAAAAGTCAAGGATTCGATCAGTTCACTTCGCTGTGAAACACTGAGCTGCAGGAGTTTCAGGTGTTGCTATATTTTCTTTCACGTTTATTCCACGTTTATTCCACACACACACACACACACACACACACACACACACACACACACACACACACACACACACACACAAAAACACACACACACACACACCTTGGCTCCTCAGTATGATGATGATGATGATGATGAGATGCTGGTTTTCAGTCCCGCCCACATTCTTCTCTCGGAGAGGCAGATAGCGATAGATACCTAAATACCTGGAGAGAGAGAGAGAGAGAGAGAGAGAGAGAGAGAGAGTGGAGAAAGAGAGAGAGAGATAAAAGAGAGAGAGAGAGACAGATGAAAGGGAGAGAGAGAGAGAAAGAGAGAGAGAGATAGAGATGAAAGAAAGAGAGTGGTGAGAGAGAGAGAGAAAAAAAAAAGAGAGAGAGAGAGATATGAGAGAAAGAGAGAGAGAGGCACAGAAAAAATAGAGAGATAAGGAGGGAAGGAGGTGTGTAGATCCCCCCCCTCTCTCTCTCTCTCCGTTCTCTTCGTTTTCCTGACCGGACGTTACGTAGGATCTCTCTCTCTCTCGCGCGCTCTCTCTCTCTCTCTCTCTCTCTCTCTCCCTCTCTCTCTCTCTCTCTCTCTCTCTCTCTCTCTCTCTCTCTTTCTCTCTCTCTCTTTTCCTCTCGCTCCCTTGCGCGCGCACACACACCGCGCGCGTGCATTGGCGGGGCTTCGGACCTGCGGGTGAGAGAAACGGGGGACAGCGGAGACCGGGCGCGTGCGGCACGGAGCCCCACCATGATGAAGATGATGGTAAGAGCTCGTGGTGGTTTGGTTGTACTGCTCGGATAGAGAGGCGATGATGATGATGATGATGATGATGATGATGATGGTTGTGATGGTTGTGATGGCGGTGGTCCCTCGAGCGCTCGAGGTGTCCGGTAACGGAGATGAAATGAAACAGAGCGCGCAAGAAGATGAAGAAGAAGAAGAAGAAGAAGATGATGGTTGGGGGGGGGGGGGGGGGG
>MU526172.1:716706-722610 GCA_024362625.1 Silurus asotus
TCTAAATTATTGTTCACCCTCAGTGATAACAGCTGTATGTGGTGTAAAGACGCAAAGCCACATCTTCTACTCATCATGTTCATGTTCTTGTCTGCTTGTCAGGACCATATCAGTTTGTGTATCTTGTATTAGAGCAGAAAAGATTTGGCGCTTTGAGTTCAATTCTCTCACACGGACCACTGGATGTTCTACATGGACCTCATGATAAAGTCTCTATGAGGATTTCAGAATTAATATTGTTTCTCTCCACGAAAAAAATGTCAAGGCTGTAAGAAGATCAGTATAAACCCTGAAACTGAGTTACAGTACAGTGGTCAGGGTCATGCAGAGGTTTTCCAACACAGGTTCCACTCAGAACAGACCTCACAAGAATCCATCATAGAAGTCCTCGTGCTGAGCGTGTTGTTTTTAGAGGACAGTAAATCTGTACTGCGATGCTCGATTGTGGAAATGAAACTCAGAATCTGCTCAAATCTGAGGGGTGTACTAACTTTTGATCGATACTGTATGTGTATGTATATTTTAAACTTTTTGATGTAGAAACTTTTCACAAGCTGCACACTCTCTATTCTATTATAAAGGCTACAAATGTTCTAGAAAAAAAAGAAATTGTAAAAAATGCAACTACAATATTTCTGGTAAAAACAAACAAAACAAACAAAACACTTTTTAGTTATCTACAAACGTGGCTCTGTGGTTGGTTGATGCCCAGGATGTTACATGTTCATCTCACGCTTGATGTAAATGCAAACATGTTTGTGTCTCTTGTCGTTGTGTGTCTGTACGAGAAAATGTCGAAGGATCAAAGAGAAATAAAGCCTCATTTAGATGTTTCATGGAGAACAGGGTAATGTTGTAAGATCGATCACCTTTCCAACGTGTCACTCTTCCTGTCACGGACATCAATTAACCAATCAGAGAGCAGGATTTACCCTCAGTCATGTGTCTGCCACAAAGACTGCTTTTAAAGATAACGATGAAGAACAAACTCCAGATTTGTCCTTCACCTGGCACCTGCGTTTCAGGGGTTGTGTGTGGGGGGGAGGGGCACAACAATTATTCTTTTCATTTTAGAACCCACAGATTTGTTTCTGCTTTGCCACTTCTAGCTTTGTTCCTTTCAGAATTCCAGATGTGTTGCAAACTCTAGATCGCTACATTTGTCTGGTCACTTCTAGAACCCGCTTTGATTCTCTTCTGCTGCTTCTGGACAGCTTTTGTCTCGGCTCTACTAGGTTTTAAAATGTTTGCATTTTAACGATAATTAAGCGTCTAAACTCTGAGCTGTGTTAAATCTATAACTCCTTTTCAAACTCTTTCTAGAACAGTTCTGGATCTATTCCTGCCAGAGCTGTTGTTCTGATATAAACTCTACAATGCCAAGTTGCTTTTAAGGTTTTAATTCTAGAACTTCAGCTTTGTTTCCATAACAACTGCACTTGATATCCTCTGTTAAACCTAGAACTACTCTGGTTTTGTTCCTTATAGAATTACAGATCTGTTGAATTTGGTTTACTCTAGAACTGAGTTTTACAACAATGTGTTCTGTATTGTTTAATAGATTTATAATCACACTCTTGATATCATGATGGGTTCCCATTTGAATCTGGTTCCTCTCAAGGTTTCTTTCTCATAACATCTAAAGGCTTCAGTCTTCATCCATAAATTCATTCATAAATTCTGTGAAGCTACATTGTGGAAAAACGCTATAAAAATAAACTGTACTTGAAACTTCATGTTTGTTTACACTGTGATATCTCTACAGAGCTAGATTGTTTCCAAATGGTTAATTCTGAAACGGTTATGACTTTTTTTTTTCTTAAAAAATCTAGATTTGTTGTTTATCCTCACATTTGTATGATCTATGTTCATTCAAGAACAACTTTGATTCAGTCCTGTTATGTATATCTTTATATTTGTAAGCTCTAGATCTTGAGCCGGTGTGATTTTTTTTTTCTGCTCAGCAAATTCTAGAACTTTTATCTCCTCCAAGTTTTAAGATTGGTTCATAGATTGGTAAATTCTAGATCTCTGTTCTGTTCTGGTACTGTTGCTTTCATATATTTTAGATCCCTGTATATTCCAGAACTTCATATTATTACATTTTATTTTTATTGTAGTACTTTCTAGTATTAGGTTTTATTCTGTAACTACTGTAAAATCAGACCCCAGGTCTGTTTTCTGTACAATAAATCCAGAAAATACACTAAAACTTAATATATTATTATATTCTATTTTCTAATAATAATGTGCAGCCACTAACATCACCTAGTCTCAGAGTAATGGTTTATAATGTGTGTGTGTGTGTGTGTGTGTGTGTGTGTGTGTGTGTGGTTTTGTGTGTGTGTGTGTGTGTGTGTGTGTGTGTGTGTGTGTGTTTTTGTGTGTGTGTGTGAGAGAGAGATACAGAGTTTGGTGAAGGATGGGATTTTATTTTTTGGTCTAATGGGACTTTTATGTATACAGACACAGACACAGACACACAGACACACAGACACACACACACACACACACACACACACACACACACACACACACACACACACCTGTCTAAGTGCATCTCCCCATTCTGCTTTACTTTCTGCACACAAATTTCTATCTTTGTCTCACTTAATGGTCAAAACACACACACACACACACGCATTCATATTTAATACACACTCACTGTGAGACTATGTGCAGCTTTAACACGGTGTGTGTGTGATGAGAGCGAGATTAATGGAGGGAAGAAGAACACAATGAAACTGTGGGGTAAATATGAGAGAAGGAAAATGAGATTAGAAGGAAAATAGATTTCTTATGATTGAAGTTCAGACACTTCATTAGTCATGTCCTGTGGTTAGACCCTGATAATTCTAGAACTGGTTACTTGATTATTTTTCAGCCACTTTCACTTCTGTGATCTAGAACTCCAGATTTCCGGATTTCATCTCCACTATTCTGCATATTTATTATGTTCTGCAACCTGGATTTCCATAACCGCTGGTTGGTTTCTCTAAAATCTAGAAGCCAACATTTATTTATTAATGTATGGTTTTGTGATAGAAGGCTAAAAAAGCTGCTTTGAAACAATTGATTTTGTTAAAAGGCGCTATAGAAATAAAAATGAATTGAATTGAATTCCAGATCCAAGTCTTTTCGGTTCCTATTAGTTATGGAATAACAGATTTGTTTGGATTGTACTCATTTTAGCACCTCAGCACCCAATTCTAGAATCCTAGAACTTCACTAGTTGTTCATTATGGAGACAAAACAGATTTTTATTTCTCTTCGTTCTAGAACTCCATAAGTTTTAGTGGATATTTAGATTATTCTTGAATGGTGGACTGTAGAATAGAGGTTTTTTTCCCGCTGTGTGAGGAGCACTCGAGACGTTCCCATGGTTCACTGTGTGAGTGCAGTTTTTCAACTTCTTATAGCCTTGTGCAGTGTTTCTCATTCTTATGTGTGTTTATGGGGAGGGATGTGACATCAGCAGAGAGTGTGTGTGTGTGTGTGTGTGTGTGTGTGTGTGTGTGTGTGTGTGTGTGTGTGAGATCTTATGGGGTGACTCATCACGCTCTGACTGAGCCGTCAGTCTGCATTACATGACGAAGGGTGGAAAAAACAAACAGGGTGATTTCTCACTCCTATAGACGGAGGAATGAAAGACTGATTGGAAAAAAGAACAAAAATAGGAAGGTGTAAGATGAAGACGGAGTAGAAAGAATGTAAGAGAGAAAGAGTGGATGAGGTGATGAACAAGGAAGAGGAGCAGGATGAAGAAATGAGGGAGAGGGAAGTTGGAGAGAAAGAGGTTTGAGGGATAGAAGTGAGATGGAGAGATTGAGAGGGGGAAGAGAGAAGGAGAGAGGGATAAAGAACAATGAGAGAAATGGGAAAGGAAAAATTAATATGGAGTTACGGAGCGAGAAATAAAGGGAATGATGAGGAGAGAGAGAGAAGGATAGGGAGATGACTGAAAAAAAGAAGAGAGGGAATGCATTTTCTCATGCTGCACTTTTGCATCATCAGCATGCAGGTTTCACAGCCTTCAACACACACACACACACACACACACACACACACACACACACACATAGTGTGTTTAATGCTAACACACCATGTCGCCCACATATGCATATTAAAATTCAGGTGTGTGATCAGATTAAATTAGATTAGTTCGGCCTCTGTGTGTGTGTGTGTGTGTGTGTGTGTGTGTGTGTGTGTGTGTGTTTTGTTGGTCAGCTATTCCTGTTTCCAAGTTGTTGAGTTGTTGTTTTTTTACTGAAATATCTAATAACTGATTTTGTGTTCACCCCCACCTGCAGACACACACACACACACACACACACACACACACACACACACACACACATCAACAAGATTTATGTGGTTATTTTTTCTATTTTATAGAAGCAGCAGAAAGAAATAGTGCTGATTGTGCAGAATGCAGTATTACAATATTGCCATTTTAGTGTGTGTGTGTGTGTGTGTGTGTGTGTGTGTGTGTGTGTGTGTGGTTTTGGGAGTTGAGTAGAAACACCCTGCTGGTATTCGCCCTCGTTATTGTGTTTCTTTGTTGTCTTATTTTGCATAACAAGGGAAACACACACACACACACACACACACACACACACACACACACACACACACACACACACACACACGCATACAATCCCACTCAAATGCGTGCACACACACTCCTGATCCTATGGGACTATTTCACACACCTGCATTATGGAGACTTTGTGTATTCTTCTGCTCTTCTTCTTGTTGTTAGTTGTGTATTGTGTATTGTGTATTGTATTACTTTTCTACCAGTTGTATTATTTTGTCTATTTATTGTAATATAAATTTATATTTCAATGCGAATAGGAATGGAAACGTTAATGATCATTGTAAAATCATTTGAACATTCGGTTCCATCAGACATATGAGTGCAGTTTATAGTAACAGCGATGTTAATAGGAGTAGGTTTATAAATGCATTTCTTCTGTCTGTCAGCTGTGTGTGTGTGTGTGTGTGTGTGTGTTGTGTGTAAAATAGTTTTTAACATGGTTACACTTTAAATATTGTAAAATGGAGTAGAATGTGTGAGTCCTCATGTTGTAAAACCCGGTCCTTATACACACACATCAGTAACGTGTGTAATTTGTGCCTGTCCACGTGTGTATTCAGCTCATGACGTGTGTAACATATGTATGTGTCTCTGTTAAAGCTTTGGGCGAATCAGGAGGAGACGGTGTTGATGGACCCAGCAGAAGGTGGTAGCGAGGTTCAGAACGGTCACGCCGAGGCGAGTCCCAACCCGAGCAGCGACTGCGTGTGTTTGAGCACCACGACGCAGAACCGAGACCAGATGAGGGCGAACGTCATCAACGAGATCATGAGCACAGAGAGACACTACATCAAACATCTAAAGGACATCTGTGAGGTAAAACACACAAACACACACACGTGCTACAAGATCTCATATCATAACATTTCCGTAACACATCAGCGTTTTTGATGTGGTGATTCAGTCGTGAACTACACTGGTGTCTATAAACCGCTATTACTGATTAGCTACGTTAGCACCATACACACAGTGCTAATGTAAAGGGGACATTTTGGATATTGCAACACACACACACACACACACACACACACACACACACACACACACACACACACACACACATGATCATTAGTGTTGCCTCAGCTCAGTGGCTTTACCCATGGGATTTCAGGAGGAAAAAAGGCTTGTAAAAATGGAACAACACACACACACACACACACACACACACACACACACACACACACACACACACACACTCGGCAGCCTCCACAATCTCTAATGACTCTTAGAGGTTATGCAACCAGAAGAGCTACAACGAGGCGAAAATTCACTCTCTCTCTCTCTCTCTCTCTCTCTCTCTCTCT
>MU526172.1:732642-737642 GCA_024362625.1 Silurus asotus
CACACACACACACACACACACACACACACACACACACACACATCTAACACATTATTACAGTGAGAGACACTTCAGCAGGCCTGAATCACCTCCATGTGTTTTATAATTGTATTTCTGTGCTATATTCTGCGTGAGCTTTGTGTTGGTCCTTTATTTCTCCGCTGGAGAGAAACGTCGTCTCGTGACTCGAGACTTTTCGAGACTGAATTTTGAACCCCTCACAGTGAGACAATTTTGTACCTGAACATGAAAGGTGTGATTATTATTATTATTATTATTACTGTATTTTTTCCATTCAGTGTTTATTCACGCAGCGTTGGAGTCTATGAGCAGACCGAGCGTACGTTTTTCTCTTCACACACTCGTTTTTTTCTTTTCCGGCTCACACGCCGATTTTAAAGTTTTTATTGCTCTTTTCCGTCACACTTTGGGCTGCCGGCTGTCCTTCCACTCCGTCCTGGTGTTCTGCAGAGCCTGAGTCTTCTTCTCGTCCACCTGAACATAGTCCACTCGCTGCTCGTCCAGCAGAGGCTTCTGGGAAATTAAACAAAGATGATTTAAAAACATCACAGTGTTGTTATGACGTCACAAACTATGACATCACAAGTCAGCAGATGGATGAAGTTTACTCTTTTATTATTATTATTATTATTATTATTAAAAAGGATTAAACTCAAAATTATATTTTTATATTATATTTTTTAATATTGTATATATTTTTAATTGTAATTGTTTTCTTTATAATAATGATAACATTTTTATGTAATCTTTTCATCTATTTTGATTTTATTTGCATGTATGATGATCCTCTTCTTCCTGTCTCATACACACACTTACCTTTTGAACAGGTGAGGGGGAGGCGGAGTTAAAATCCAGCGACAGGTAATCCAGGTAAGAGCTTCGGTACCAGGGGGCGGAGTCACACACAGAAAACAATGACTGTACACAAACGCACAAGTATACATTATCAGTTGACACCAAAATAATACTACAACTACCACTTATACAACAGATCGTAGACAGTGAAGTGGGAGGTCCTTACCGTAGGCGTGTCATTCCCTTCCTGATCGGTGCAGTTTAAGCCCCGCCCCCTGTCCCATGGAACACAACGAGGTGAGGAACTAGAAAATACAGGAAGACGAGGTACAAACGCTGAATAATCTCAATAATCTCATTCTGTATTGATTATGGATCAGAGTGGATTCTCCTTACCCTGGTTCAGTCATGGTGCGAATCAGAGGCAGGTGGGTGGGGCATTCGCTTATGGTGGACAAATCGAGGGGTGGCGGCTTCACTACAGAAACACACATGAAAAAAATAACACAAATGAATAATACACTGCTGTGAAGAACTGAAAGTAAAGAGTGTGGAAACATTAAACATGATGATGTTCTACAGCACCACGTTTATCTTCTGTCCTATAGATTTGGCTTTTTCAGGGTGAGGTGAGTCATGTGACTCATTTTCTCAACAGAAATTGAGGAAACACATCTAGAGTCGTTTAATTCTCATGAGCACATGTTTAAAGGAAACCAGCAGAACCTGATGTTTATTAAAAACCAATAGATTCCGTGTAGAAACCATTAGATCCTGAGGAAATTTGTAACATTTTATTGGAAACCAGTAAATCCTAATTTGTAACTTTACATTGAAACCAGTAGATCCTGATAGTGGTGTTTAATGGGAACCAGAAGATGCTGATCCGGAGACGATTAATCTCAGAATGTAAATTTGAGCTAAGTCTTACTCCGCCTCCTCGGCTTCAGGCTGCGGTTGATTGGCGGAGGCTCCATTTCAGGGGCGGGAAGAAGAGGTGATTCAGGTTTTCCATTGGTTAGGAGTGAAATAGGAAGTGAGGTTGGACTCATGGGTATGTAGCCATCAGCTTCAGTGTCAGAGGAGCTGACTGGTGGAGACACCATGGGCACGTAGGAGAAATCATCTGATTGGCTCTCAGAGGAAGCGTTGACCCGAAACATTGGCTAGAGAGAGAAAGAGTGAGGGAGAGAGACAGAGAGAGAGAGAGAGCGTGAAAAAGAAAGAGAGGAGACTAAACACTTTTGCTCATCATTTTTCACTTTCTACAAGACAATTAAATTTATCTGGAAAAATCTGCCAAATACGTCAGAATCAACACGAGACATATGTACAGTATATTTAATCATAAAAACAACACAATTATACACAAAGTGTTCAGGTAGTGTGTGTGTGTGTGTGTGTGTGTGTGTGTGTGTTAGAGCTTGAGTTCATATAAATAAATGTGTTTACCAGATTCAGACTCAGTCTTTTGTTCCAGTTTCCTCTCGCACTGAACTCGAACTCTCCTGAAGAAAACCCAAAAACACTGAAAATCCTGCAGATGAGCTTCAGTTACTCTTCATACCATATGACATTGTGTTAAAAAGTGTGTATGTGTTTGTGTACATGTGTATGTGTGTTTGTGTGTGCATATATGTACCTGTGTATACATGTGTCTATATGTGTGTGTGTTTGTCTACATGTGTGTGTGTTTATCTAAATGGGTGTATGTGTGTGTGTTTGTGTACATGTGTGTGTGTGTGTGTTTGTCTATATGTGTCTGTGTGTGTTTGTGTACATGTGTCTGTGTGTGTTTGTGTACGCGTGTATATGTGTGTGTTTGTCTACATGTGTGTGTTTGTGTACGTGTGTGTTTGTGTATGTTTGTGTGTGTGTGTGTGTTTGTCTACATGTGTGTGTGTGTGTCTGTGTGTGTGTGTACATGTGTGTGTGCATGTGTTAGTCTACATGTGTCTGTGTATATGTGTGTGTGTTTGTGTATGTGTGTATATGTATGTTTGTGTACAAGTGTGTGTGTTTGTGTACGTGTGTGTATATGTGTGTGTTTGTCTATGTGTCTGTGTGTGTGTGTTTGTCTACATGTGTCTGTGTGTGTGTTTGTGTGTGCTTGTCTATGTGTCTGTGTGTGTGTTTGTCTACATGTGTCTGTGTGTGTGTGTGTGTGTGTGTGTTTGTCTACATGTGTCTGTGTGTGTGTTTGTGTGTGCATGTGTTTGTCTACATGTGTCTGTGTGTATATATGTGTGTGTTTGTGTATGTGTGTGTGTGTATAAGTGTGTCTGTGTATGTGTGTATATGTGTGTGTGTGTATATGTTTGTCTTCATGTGTGTGTGTGTGTATATGTGTGTTTGTGTGTATATGTGTGTGTGTGTGTGTGTGTGTGTGTTTGTGTACGTGTGTGTGGGTGTATATGTGTGTTTGTGTGTATATGTGTGTGTGTGTGTGTGTATTTGTGTGTTTGGGTGTATATGTGTGTGTGTGTGTGTGTGTGTGTTTGTCTTCATGTGTGTGTGTGTGTGTGTGTGTGTGTGTGTTTGTGTACGTGTGTGTGGGTGTATATGTGTGTGGGTGTTCATACCTCTTTTAAAATGCTCCCCACCTGACAGCGACGTCCTGCGTGGGAGGAGCTCCAGTTGCCCCTGGTTACACACAGCATCGTCGTGACCGTGGTGATCGGCCATGTGTGTCGGTTTTGGCGGGAGAGGAGGGGGCGTGGCACAAAAAGGGTTGTCGAATCGGAACACATCAGCATGGCCGCGGACGGGGCAAAGCGCTAACGGCCTGAAGGGTGAAGGGGCGGAGTCTAAACACACGATGGGACTGAAGACGTCATCGGGAACGTTCTCAAACGAACTTTGCTCAAACGAACGCTCCGAGTTCGACATGCTGTCACACCTGTAACACAGCGACTGGAGTTTGAGGTGAGGGGGCGGGGCTAAAGATCATATCTATTCTTCATTCTCGAACGTTGAATATTACGCAAATGCAAATCATTGATGATGATGATGTCATAAATATTATGGGCGGGGCTTACCTGCTGATGCTCTTTCTGCCAGTTTCACACTGAGACAGGAAAAGATAATCGAGCGGAATGCTGGCATCTGATTCGCTGGCCTCGTCTCTAGCCGCAGAGTCTGTTTCAATAACCGGGGTGTCCTGATTGGCTGAGAAGGGGGCGTGAATGGAGAGCACGGGGGAGGGTTGATGGGATGAAGGAGTGTGTGCGAGACTGTCCATTGATTCTGGAATATCAAAAAATATAATCAAATTAAAATGAATGCTAAACACAAACCATGATACACACCTGATATTGCTAGCATGCTAATTCTCAAACTTATGAGATTCTTTCTAATCGCACGCTAAAATTAATGCTTTTTAAACTTATTTGCATGCTAATTATATATTCTGAAAATAAGTACATTTGCAAATAGCATACTAATTAGAAATGCTAATTTTCTGTAATAGAATTAGCGAGAATTTATATAATCACATGGAAAACAAACGAACTAAAACTAAAACTGCATCGGATGAATAGAGAACGTTTTATCGACTTTATTTTTTTCAGACATTGAAGGTGAGCAGAGCATTCTGGGTAAATTTTGCTCTGGTCTGCATTGTCACTACTGGTTGCGTACATGATTCTATCTCCTTTATGAAGTATGTTGAAATTTATGGCAGTTTTGGGCTTTTTATAATTCTGTTTTCTTGTTTGTTTGTTTGTTTGTTTGTTTATTAAACTTGAAAACAGCAGAGGTTTAGAAAAGAAACTAGTTACATCTTATAAAATTGTGAATATTTTAATTCTAAATATTAAACTGACACTGGATCTGTACTGGGAAAAGTTCTTTACTGGTAATATCAGTATATATAAATACTTTGAAATTAATTAAATGGAGTAATCGATCAGCACACGACTGATAACTGATTAAATAAAATGTTAAAGTTTACATGAAACAGTTGTGTATGTTTTTAATATTTAATTTTCTACTTAACTGTTATTTCAAAATACTTTAACAAAAGTGTGCATTGGAGAAAAACCCTAGATGTTTATTTGTTTATTCAAAAATAAATTCCTTCCTTCCGTCATTCATTTATCCATTCACTCCCTCGATATGCGGAATTGCCTGGAAACTTTGAAAAAAAATTTCAAGAGATCGAGTAGCGACACACACCCCGGCTG
>MU526172.1:750142-767642 GCA_024362625.1 Silurus asotus
AGAGAGAGAGAGAAAGAGTGACAGGTACATACAGAGACAGATAGACATTTAGCGACAGACAGACAGGTACAGACAGACAGAAAGACAGACAGACAGACAGACAGGTACATACAGACAGAAAGACAGACAGACAGACAGACAGACAGACAGACAGACAGACAGACAGAAAAGTAGATACAGACAGACAGGTAGATACAAAGAGAGAGAGAGAGAGACAGGTACATACAGAGACAGATAGACATGTAGCGACAGACAGACAGGTACAGACAGACAGACAGACAGACAGACAGACAGACAGGTAAATACAGACAGACAGACAGACAGACAGACAGGTAGATACATACAGACAGACAGACAGACAGACAGACAGGTAGATACAGACAGACAGACAGACAGGTACATACAGAGAGACAAGTAGATACAAAGACAGACAGAAAAGTAGATACAGACAGACAGGTAGATACAAAGAGAGAGAGAGAGACAGGTACATACATTGAAAGATAGACATGTAGCGACAGACAGACAGGCTAGACAGACAGACAGACAGGTAGATACAGACAGACAAGCAGATACAGACAGACAGGCAGAAAGAGACAGACAGACAGGTACACAGACAGGTACAGACAGACAGACAGACCGACAGACAGACAGGTAGATACAGACAGACAGGCAGACAGACATGTAGAGACAGACAGATACACCTGCCGCACACACAGGCAGTAACAATGTTTAATAACCCCTTCATCCTCCGTTCATCACACTGCCTCACTTTACCACAGTGTGTGTGTGTGTGTGTGTGTGTGTGTGTGTGTGTGTGTGTGTGTGTGTGTGTGTGTGTGTGAGATATTGTTTGAACGGAACCCGCGAGATCACGCTGCGTGTCAGGCAGACAGAAGGACACGCAGTGTTTGTGACATGACACGAACATCACAACAGCAGGAAAAACAGCATTTTAGCAGCGTGGCGTGGGGGAAACACCGACACACACACACACACACACACACACACACACACACACACACACTACAATAACACCCCTTACTGCTATTAATCACACACACACACACACACACACACACACACACACACACACACACACACACACACACACTACAATAACATCCATTACTGCTTTTAATCACACACACACACGCGCGCGCTCTCATACTGCAGCACCTGCTACTCTAATGCTCAACACACACTCTCTCTCTCTTTCTCTCTCTCTCACACACACACACACACACACGCGCGCGCGCGCTTATACTTACATATCTCTTAAGCTTTTTCTCCGGTGGAGATTTAACCAGCCATCCGGTACACACCACGTCCCCTGCGCTCATGTCTGTGTCCGGTGTGTGTGTGTGTGTGTGTGTGTGTGTGTGTGTGTGTGTGTGTGCACTGAACACAGCGCTAATCCGATGTCAAGCCTCCTGCATCCAGACAAGGAACTAACAGCATCGATCACAGCGAGAGAGACAAGCTCGAGTCTGTGTGTGTGTGTGTGTGTGTGTGTGTGTAAGTGAGAAAGGGAGTGTGTCAGAGTGTCCGCATGTGTGTCTGTTAGTGAATCTGAAAGAGAGAGGACGTGTATTTGCATGCAAGCAGTCCGCGCGCGCGCGCGTGCGTGCGTGTGTGTGTGTGAGAGAGAGAGAGACGTCCCTCCTTTTGGTGGCTAATGACAAAACAGCACATGACCTTGTGTGTGTGTGTGTGTGTGTGTGTGTGTGTGTGTGTGAGAGAGAGAGAGAGACGTCCCTCCTTTTGGTGGCTAATGACAAAACAGCACATGACCTTGTGTGTGTGTGTGTGTGTGTGTGTGTGTGTGTGTGTGTGTGTGTGTGTGTGTGTGTGTGTTTGTGTGTGTGGGAGATTAACACACAAGCAGAGAGTATAAAATGCTATAAGTGGGCTTTTTAATGGTTTACTAAGAGAGAAAAGTACAAAAGAAAGAGAAAGCGAGAGAGAAAATTAAGGAAGAAGAGAGAGAGAGAGAGAGAGAGAGAGAGAGAGGGGTGGGGGAGAGGGATGGGGAGGGGGGAGAAAGAAAGAGGGAGGGAAAGAGAGGGGGGAGGAGGGGGAGAAAGAAAGAGGGAGGGAGAGAGAGGGGGATACTCGTTTTGTTAAAGTTGTGTGTGTGTGTGTGTGTGTGTGTGTGTGTGTGTGTGTGTGTTGTTTTTACATTAAATGTAGTCAAACAGCTCATAATGTAATGGCGATGTGTAATAATGAAAGCTCATCTCATCTGACTCGTCTCCTCCAGCTGATCTCCTCCAGCTGATCTCCTCCAGCTGATCTTCTCCAGTTGATCTCCCCTGGTTCCTCTCTTCTGGCTCGTCTCTTCCAGCTGATCTCCTCCAGCTGATCTCCCCTGGTTCCTCTCTTCTGGCTCGTCTCTTCCAGCTGATCTCCTCCAGCTGATCTTCTCCAGCACATGTATGGATGATCTCAGTAACACTGTGCGTGTAAAACAGACAGCTAACGAATGACCTTTAAATCTTTAAGAATGACATGAAAACATCACAAACAGAAGCAATAAATGAGTTCACTGACATGAAGCTAAGACTCAGAACTCAATTAATTCCAGTGTACAGTGTAATCTCCAAAATATTATTCATTATTACAATTCAGTACCATGTAACAACAACAACAACAATACCATGTAACAACAACAACAATACCACGTAACAACAACAACAATACCACGTAACAACAACAACAGTACCATGTAACAACAACAATACCATGTAACAACAACAATACCACATAACAACAACAATACCACGTAACAACAACAACAGTACCATGTAACAACAACAACAATACCACGTAACAACAACAACAACAATACCATGTAACAACAACAACAATACCATGTAACAACAACAATACCATGTAATAACAACAACAATACCATGTAACAACAACAACAATACCATGTAACAACAACAATACCATGTAACAACAACAACAATACCATGTAATAACAACAACAATACCATGTAATAACAACAATACCATGTAATAATAACAGTATGATGTAATGATAACAGGATGATGTAATAATAACAGTATGATGTAATGATAACAGGATGATGTAATAATAACAGGATGATGTAATGATAACAGGATGATGTAATAATAACAGTATGATGTAATAATAACAGGATGATGTAATAATAACAGAATGATGTAATGATAACAGTATGATGTAATAATAACAGGATGATGTAATGATAACAGGATGTAATAATAACAGTATGATGTAATGATAACAGGATGATGTAATTATAACAGTATGATGTAATAATAACAGGATGATGTAATGATAACAGTATGATGTAATAATAACAGGATGATGTAATGATAACAGTATGATGCAATAATAACAGGATGATGTAATAACACTGCACAGGGTCCACGTGCTGGAACAGATTCAGGTCTCAGAGTTTAGATGAAGGGAATAATGTCGTTGTGAATCGCTAAATTAAAGTAAATTGGCTAAATATTTTGGTTTATAGTCTGTTTTAACGATGTAAAATAAACTGCAGGAAACGATCCTGTGTGATAATCATGAGTTGGTGATTTTTTTAATATTTTGTATCTGATTTTTGTATATGATTTTATAATTCTTGTAAAAAAAAAAAGAACTTTATTTAATGCTGGTGTCTTTAAGAATCTTACATAACCCAGTGTGTGAAAAGTTGTGTTTGTCTCCCTCTAGTGGATGAAATTAGTAACAGCAGCCACGCTGTTTCCTGTTACAGGAATAAACTACAGTAGGATTTTCATGTCTGCGTAGCTCAAAGACCAAATATTTAATATTTATTAGGATTAATATCAGATATTATATGATATGTTTAAAAATGAACGCTAAAATAAAAAACAAAAAGCTAATAAAGAAAAAGCAAAAAGAATGGTTTGTTTTGGTCGCTGTGAGATATCGCGATATTTTGTTTTATCGCGAGAGTTGAGCTGAAAGGGGGCGTATGCCAGCGCGTGCAGAGTCTCTGATGCTGACGTTTGTTGTTGTTGTTTTATTTTAGTTTCGTTTCGTTTTTGCTTTAAAAAGAAAATCTGATTCACGTAATCCGGACTCTGATGTAAAGCGGCGCGGACTGAACAACATGTCTGACCAGGAGCTGCCGTCCACTTCCGGTGAGCGCGCGGGCGAAAAGGAGCAGGTGAGAGAAAAACAGAGCGCGCGAGCGGCAGTGAGAGTGACAGGGACGCGCGCAGGAAGGGGGTGTAAACAGAGAGGGGGGGGGGGGGAAAAGACGGGCAGGGGTGGAAGAAGAGAGGGAGGGAGGGGCGGGGGGGGGGGGGGGGCGGGGGGGGGGGGGGAGCCCCTCACGAGCCATGTCGTTTCCTGCTGGGAAAGCACCACTTCCTGTATATCCAGACGGAGGAAGCGCGGCAACAGGCAGCAAAGACAAAGCACCTGCCACCAAGTCGCGCATAGAGGAAGAGCTGCGCACGCTCGGCAAGACCACCATCACCGCCGCCAGCTTCATCGACGTAATCATCACGCGCCAGATCGCGTCAGAAAAAGACTCCCGCGAGAGGGGATCGCAAAGCTCCGACTCCTCAGGGAGTAGTAAGTAGGAGATTTTTATCCCTGACCTTTACTCTGTAATCTCTAAACCAGCATGGCAGCGTGAGCTATAACTTCTAAAAAGAGCTGTAGGACCCCAGGATTGTGTGTCACATGTTACAGGTGCAGTGTGTCACATGTTACAGGTGCAGTGTGTCACATGTTAAATGTGCAGTGTGTCACATGTTACAGGTGCAGTGTGTCACATGTTACAGGTGCAGTGTGTCACATGTTAAATGTGCAGTGTGTCACATGTTACACTCTTGTGAGGACTGTTTATAATTGGGACGTGTGTGTGTTTGTGTAGGATCCTCCGTTCCAGCTGGCTCCGCCTCCAAAACCTGCCAATAAAGAAACAACAGTGGATCCTGAGTATGAAGAAAAACGAGTGAGTGTGCAGAGCATTATATATACAGACACTGTGCTTTCCTGCATCACACACATCATTTCTACCATCCTGCACACAAAATAGATTCATTATTATCTCTCCCTCTCTTTATTACCCCCCCCCCCCCCTTTTCACCCCCCCCCCCCTCTCTCTCTCTCTCTCTCTCTCTCTCTCTCTCTCTCTCTCTCTCTGCAGAAAGCCGATCGGGCGAACAGGTTTGAGTTTTTATTAAAACAGACCGAACTCTTCGCTCACTTTGTTCAGCCGGCGAGTGTGAAATCTCCCACGTCTCCCCTGAAAGTGCGACTCGGACGACCTCGAGTTAAACCAGATGAAAAACAGAGCCTGCTGTCAGTGGGGGAGTGAGTTTCACACACACACACACACACACACACACACACACACACACACACACACACACACACACACACACACGGTCAGTTATATGTTATAAGCTGCATGTGTGTGCATTTGTATACACTAAAGTGTGTGTGTGTGTGTGTGTGTGTGTGTGTGCTGGTCAGTAATCGTCATCGGCGTACAGAGCAGGAGGAAGATGAGGAGCTGCTTTCAGAAAGCAGAAAAGCCACCAACATCCTCGTCCGCTTCGAGGAGTCACCATCCTGTAAAACACACACACACACACACACACACACACACACACACACACACACACACACACACACACACACACACACTCACACCCCCCCCCACAGATTTAAACACTTAAACTATGCACACACGCACACACACACACACACACACACACTGTCTGATACACTGCTTACCAATTGAGTGATTTATTAATCAATTGCTTCACCGATCAGTTAATTAATTGTTTAGTTTAATTTAATTGAATAATTGATGTCATTATTTGATTGTTAATTCGTTTGACTGGTTAGTAGTTGATGAATTAATTTGATTGGCTGATTTATTGTATTTGTTGATTGTTTGGAATGATTTATTTGTTATTTTTAATTCTTTAGTTTTGTAATTGATTAATTGATGTGCAGATGTGAAGAACGGAACTCTGAGAGATTACCAGATCAGAGGACTGAACTGGATGATTTCTCTGTATGAAAATGGCATCAACGGCATTCTTGCTGATGAAATGGTAGCTCACACACACACACACACACACACACACACACACACACACACACACACACACACACACACACACAGAGCAGAATTTACAGACTAAACATATCCATAACTATGTATACATGCAGAACTACAAGTGTGTGTGTGTGTGTGTGTGTGTGTGTGTGTGTGTGTGTGTGTGTGTGTGTAGGGTCTGGGTAAGACCCTGCAGACGATAGCGTTACTCGGGTATCTGAAGCACTACAGGAACATTCCCGGCCCCCACATGGTCCTAGTGCCCAAGTCCACGCTGCACAACTGGATGAACGAGTTTAAACACTGGGTTCCTTCCCTGAGAGCCGTCTGTCTGATCGGAGACAAAGAACAGCGAGTGAGACACTTGCACACCTCCATCCACCCCTGTCTGTCTGTCACTGTCTCTATCTCTGTCTGTCTTTTTGTCTCTCTATGTGTCTCTCTGTTCACTCTGCTGTGTTTCTTAAATTTTTTTCTCTGTCTGTCTCTTTCTTCTCGTCTCTCTCAGAAGTGAGACACATTTCTCTCTGTCCTTTCTTCGATTCCCTGACCTTGTGTGTGTGTGTGTGTGTGTGTGTGTGTGTGTGTAGGCAGCGTTTATCCGTGATGTGATGATGCCGGGCGAGTGGGACGTGTGTGTGACGTCCTATGAGATGGTGATTCGAGAGAAATCGGTGTTTAAAAGGTTTAACTGGAGATACCTGGTGATCGACGAGGCTCATCGCATCAAAAACGAGAAATCCAAGGTGAGAGTCAGAAACTCCGAGTCCTGATCTTTTATTCAGCATGAAGAAGAAAATTCATTTCATTCAGAACAGTTCAACAGATTTCACATCTCTGTAAACATGAACATGTCTTTATAAACACACTTTTAGGATTTATAGAGACACCATCATCAGACTGGGGAGCTGAGACAATAACATCAACTCTCTCTCTCTCTCTATCTCTCTCTCTCTCTCTCTCTCTCTCTCTCTCTCTCTCTCTATCTCTCTCTCTCTCTCAGTTATCTGAAATCGTGCGTGAGTTTAAAACAACAAATCGTCTTTTACTGACTGGGACTCCGCTTCAGAACAACCTGCATGAGCTCTGGTCTCTACTCAACTTCCTGCTTCCAGACGTCTTTAACTCCGCCTCTGTGAGCATCTTACACACACACACACACACACACACACACACACACACACACACACACACACACACACACACATGGTATGATGATTGTATTGACTGAGTGATGTATTTTTCAGGACTTTGATTCGTGGTTTGACACTAACAATTGTCTGGGTGATCAGAAGCTCGTGGAGAGACTGCACGCGGTGAGATACACACACACACACACACACACACACACACACACACACACGAGTACACAGTACACCGACTTGAAAATCTTAACTGTGTGTGTGTGTGTGTGTGTGTGTGTGTGTGTTTTTTTCCCATCTTCAGGTTCTGCGTCCGTTTCTTCTCCGTCGGATCAAACAGGAAGTGGAGAAAAGTCTCCCTCCCAAGAAGGAAGTGAAGATCTACCTGGGTCTGAGTAAAATGCAGAGAGAATGGCGAGTGTTTCTCTTGAGGCTGAAAAATAAACACTGATTTCTGAAATACTGTCAGTCTTCACCCAGTGTTACCATGACAACAGGCATAAATAGTGAAGTTACACTGGAATTTGGCTTGTTACTAAATTACAGGCAAAATTAAAGGAGTCATTTACAAAACAGTCACAAAATAGTTTACAAAATATGTGTAAAAATGACATGTACAATAGAGACGCTTACACATCTCCTTCTACCTCCGTCTGTCTCATACTCCTTCTGTCTGCTTTTCATTTGTATGTCTGTGTCTCTGTCTGATTTATTGTCTGTTTGTCTGTGTCCCTGCCTCTTTCTGTCTGTCTGTCTGTCTGTCTGTGTCTCTGCCTCTTTCTGTCTGTCCGTCTGTCTGTCTCTGACTTTCTGTTTGTCTGTGTTGTTCCGCCCCGCCCCCCCCAAACATATTTCATTGATGTATGAAATTTCCACGTGTGTGTTTTCCGTGCAGGTACACACGCATCCTGATGAAAGACATCGACATCCTGAACTCGGCAGGTAAGATGGATAAAATGCGTCTGTTGAACATCCTGATGCAGCTGCGGAAGTGCTGTAATCACCCGTACCTGTTCGACGGGGCGGAGCCGGGGCCGCCCTACACCACCGACACACACCTGGTCACCAACAGCGGCAAGATGCTCGCACTCCACAAACTTCTGCCCAAACTCCACGAGCAAGGTGTGTGTGTGTGTATGTGTGTGTGAGAGACTTAAAGTCTGCCTTATAAATCCTCTTATTCTATGCATCTATTTGTGTGACTAAATTTCTGTGTGTGTGTGTGTGTGTGTGTGTGTGTGTGTGTGTGTGTGTGTGTGTAGGTTCTCGGGTGTTGATTTTCAGTCAGATGACGCGTGTGCTGGACATCCTGGAGGATTTCTGCATGTGGAGAGGATACGAGTACTGCAGGCTGGACGGGAACACGCCCCATGAGGACAGACAGGTACGAGTCTCCATCCGTCTTTTCCCTCTGATTTCTGATTAGTATTGGGAACGCTCACCCTGTACTGTGCACCAACAAAACATAAGACTGTACTGATGGTACTGTAAAAATTCCAGTTTATATTATATTTAAAACAGTATGACATCAGAATTGTGTTGAATTTGGTATTTTATTCACTGCTGTTCCAAAATTCAGTTCATTCAGTTGCATTTTTTCCCTTTAAAGTTAAAATGTAGCTCATGTTCCTGTAGGTTTTTGTTTCTTGTGTGTTTCTGGTTCCGGATGCGTATTTTTGTGCTTCCGCTCGTACAGTTGAAAGAATTCCTTGATATGTCAGATGAGCAACTTTCACTAAACCTTGCGTAGCTCCGCCTCCAAATTGATTTCATTATAATATTTAGAGTCGGGTTGCAGTGTATTTAATGGAATGTGGACATGTGACGGGTAAACTAGTGTAGAACAACAAAATCGCACTCAGCTAGCATATTATCATAAGTACAGGATCATGTGTGTGTGTGTGTGTGTGTGTGTGTGTGTGTGTGTGTTGCAGCAAGCGATTGAAACGTACAACGCACCGGACAGCACTAAGTTCATCTTCATGTTGAGCACTCGTGCAGGAGGACTCGGGATCAACCTGGCAACCGCCGACGTCGTCATACTGTACGACTCGGACTGGAACCCTCAAGTGGATCTGCAGGCAATGGTGAGGGCCCCCCCCACACACACACACACACACACACACACACACACACACACACACCCTTGTAATAGAGTGTAATAAAAAGTACACCTTGCATGTCCAATTACACATCAGGGTTGAAGGTATAGGATTTTCTATACCTCACACACACACACACACACACACACACACACACACACACACACATCGATGCAGTATTGGCTTGTGTTTTTGGATGTAGGACCGCGCTCACAGGATCGGTCAGAAGAAGCCAGTGCGAGTGTTCAGACTCATCACGGAGAACACGGTGGAGGAACGGATCGTGGAGAGAGCAGAGCTGAAGCTCCGCCTCGACTCTATAGTCATACAGCAAGGTATACACACACACACACACACACACACACACACAGTTATTTGGGGTGCATGTGGGATTATATCAGTAGTATAGATTGTCAAAAAAATGCAACCATTTATATATATTTTTTTAAAAGTGAGGTGTGTGTGTGTGTGTGTGTGTGTGTGTGTGTGTGTGTGTGTGTGTGTGTGTGTGTGTGTCAGGGCGTTTGATTGAGCAGCAGAATAAACTGGGGAAAGACGAGATGCTGCAGATGATTAGACACGGAGCAACGCACGTCTTCACCTCCAAAGACAGTGAGCTGACAGACGAGGACATCAACACCATCCTGGAGAGAGGAGCGAAAAAGGTAGAACCCTCACATCACACACTTCCTAAATAAGGAGAAGATCTGGGCTGGTGGGTGTGGCCTAATATTCTTATAAATCTGTTGAATTACTCTGCAGACAGCGGAGATAAATGAGAGGATGCAGAAGCTGGGCGAGAGCTCACTTAGAAACTTCACCATGGATACGGGCGCCATGGAGACCAGCCTGTACAACTTCGAGGGAGAGGATTACAGAGAGAAGCAGAAGGTGAGGCATCGGGCTGGGAACTGTGTTCTTATTGGTTAGAGTGGCACTGTGGGTGGAGCTGTGTTCTTATAGGTTACAGTGGCATTGGGGGCGTGGTCTTGATTGTGTTTCTGTTGGTGTTGATCTTTAATCATGTATTAAAACTAATCTAACGTCAACATTTCAAACTAAAACAATGTCTGATAGAAAAAACAACACAACTCTCTAAGCTATTCTTTAAGTTCATTGTTGGGAAACTTTGTGTGTGTGTGTGTGTGTGTGTGTGTGTGTGTGTGTGTGTGTAGATGAATATGATGGAGTGGATCGAGCCTCCGAAGAGAGAAAGAAAAGCAAACTACGCAGTGGATGCGTATTTCAGGGAGGCGCTTCGAGTCAGCGAACCCAGAGCTCCAAAGGTATACACACACACACACACACACACACACACACACACACACATATGTGCATGTCCATCTTAGTGTTTTTTATTTGAATTTTCTTCTTACATACAGGCGCATTTACCGTGTGTGTGTGTGTGTGTGTGTGTGTGTGTGTGTGTGTGTTTTAGGCCCCTCGTCCTCCCAAGCAGCCTAATATTCAGGATTTTCAGTTTTTCCCTCCACGTCTGTTCGAGCTGCTGGAGATGGAGATACTGCATTATAGGAAGACCATTGGATACAAGGTATATATATATATACACACACACACACACACACACACTCATAAATACAGTAATCTATGATATAACCGTGTGTGTGTGTGTGTGTGTGTGTGTGTGTGTGTGTGTGTGTGTGTGTGTGTGTGTGTGTGTGCAGGTTCCAAGGGCCTCTGAAATACCGAACGCAGCTCAGGTACAGAAGGAGGAACAGAAGAAGATTGATGAAGCAGAACCTCTCACATCTGAAGAGACTGAGGAGAAAGAGAAACTGCTCACACAGGTATATATGTACACACAAACACTTACACACACACACACACACACACATACCACCCAGTCCCCCCACACATATACGCACGCAAACACACTAGAACTTACTATAGTGGTGTCTGTGTGTGTGTGTGTGTGTGTGTGTGTGTGTGTGTTTTAGGGTTTTACGAGCTGGAACAAGCGTGACTTTAATCAGTTTATTAAAGCGAATGAGAAATACGGGCGAGACGATGTAGACAGCATCGCACGTGAGGTGGAGGGAAAAACACCTGAGGAGGTCATTGAATATTCAGGTATATACACACACACACACACACACACACACACACACACACACACACACACACACACACACACACACACTAAAAGTGTATAAATATAATAAATAACATTTGAAAAGTTTTTGTGTGTGTGTGTGTGTGTGTGTGTGTGTGTGTAGCTGTGTTCTGGGAGCGCTGTAATGAGCTACAGGACATTGAGAGGATCATGGCTCAGATTGAGAGAGGAGAAGCTCGAATCCAGAGACGCATCAGCATTAAAAAAGCTCTTGATGTGAAGGTCAGGATAAAACATCACAATACGGACATCATCACTCCCGCCTCATCTTCACTCCTGCCTCATCTTCACTCCCGCCTCATCTTCACTCCCGCCTTATCATCACTCCTGCCTCATCTTCACTCCTACCTCATCATTACTCCTGCCTCATCTTCACTCCTGCCTCATCTTCACTCCTACCTCATCATTACTCCTGCCTCATCTTCACTCCTGCCTCATCTTCACTCCCGCCTTATCTTCACTCCTGCCTCATCTTCACTCCTACCTCATCTTCACTCCCGCCTCATCTTCACTCCCGCCTTATCTTCACTCCTGCCTCATCTTCACTCCTGCCTCATCTTCACTCCTACCTCATCTTCACTCCCGCCTCATCTTCACTCCCACCTTATCATCACTCCTACCTCATGTTCACTCCTACCTCATTACTCCTACTTTATCCTCACTGCTACCTCTTCATCACTCCTGCCTCATCCTTACTCCCGCGTCATCACTCCTGCCTTATCTTCACTCCTACCTGACTCTGTTTGTGTGTGTGTGTGTGTGTGTGTGTGTGTGTGTGTGTGTCTGTGTGTGTAGATAGCGCGGTATAAAGCTCCATTCCACCAGTTGCGTATTCAGTACGGCACTAATAAAGGGAAGAACTATACGGAGGAGGAGGATCGCTTCCTGATCTGCATGCTGCACAAGATGGGCTTCGATAAGGAGAACGTGTACGAGGAGCTGCGGCAGTGTGTGAGGAACACACCTCAGTTCCGCTTCGACTGGTTCATCAAGTCCAGGACAGCCATGGTCAGTGTGTGTGTGTGTGTGAGAGAGTGTGTGTGTGTGTGAGAGTGTGTGTACCTCTGAATTCAGTTTAACAAAATGTGTTCTATTATGATTTGTTTAGTAGTTTGCTGTGTGTGTGTGTGTGTGTGTGTGTGTGTGTGTGTGTGTGTGTGTGTGTGTGTGTGTGTGTGTGTTTCTCAGGAGCTTCAAAGACGTTGTAACACACTCATCTCACTGATTGAGAAAGAAAACACAGAGATCGAGGAGAAAGAAAAAGCGGAGAAAAAGAAAAGAGCTCCCAAAGGACAATCAGTAACGACTTCTCTTCTCTTCTCTTCTCTTCTCTTCTCTTCTCTTCTCTTCTCTTTATTTTCTTTTTATTGATTATATACGTATTGTGTAGATATGGTATTAATTTCCTTGTTCTTTCTCTCCCTCTCTCTCCTTTTTCTCTTTTTTCAGGCCCACAAGCGTAAAGCTGAAACGTCCTCTGACAGGAAGGAGAAAAAGTCGAAGCCCTGATTTGAGGATATTTTTCTTTTCTTGATGTTTTTTTCAGTAACGAGTACGAAGCAGCAGCACCACACGGAACTGTCATGTACTATTCAGTGAAGTTCTGCAGATCTCCAGAGCACAGGAGAAAATTGTACCAAAAACCCTGATTTATTGCTTTGAGTTCCTGTTTCTTACCTGTTTCTCACCTGTTTCTCACCTGTTTCTCACGTTTTTTTTCCTCTGTTAGAAACGTTTAGTGCACTTTTTTCTTTTTTTTTTTTAAATCATTTGTTATCAAATACATTGATTTATTTATCGCATGCTGACATGCAATTACAGGGTTTTATCTTTTCCTTTTTATCTGTTTTTATACGATACAGTATTTTTCTCACGCTCTCTGTGTTGGCTTTATACGTCTGCAGCGTTTGGGTACAAGTTTTTTGCTAATGGCTCAGTTATTTCTGATAAAACTTTAAAATGATGAGTTTAAAACAAACTCCAGTGTTTTATAATACATTTACACCATTTGGCCTTATCCAAAGCGACTTACAATCATCTCACTTATACACCTGAGCAGGTGAGGGTCAAGGGCCTTGCTCAGGGGCCCAGCAGTGGCAGCCTGGGATTTGAATTAATGCCCTTCCTATCAGAAGTCCATCATTTTAAACTTTCAGCTAATCAAGTTTCAACAACCTGAGCATCATTTGTTCTGTGATTTGCGTATACGTATATTTTTTATAATCATTTTTAAGTTGTCTTGTTACTGTACATAAACCTGATGAATCGTTCAAACTTTTAAAATTAATAATCAATGAAAAAAAAAAAAGTGTCCAAATTAAAAAAGCGACTTGCACTAGCATTATATTCAGTAGCTACCACTTACTAGCTACTGAATATCTTTTATATTATAGATTAAGTCTAAAATTACCGTATAAAAAAAACACCAGACGTCAATATTGAGATTTTATTTCAACTTCTGGAGAAATATCGTAGCTACACTTTAGTAACTTACTATTGTAAAAACAAAACCAGCCACAAAAACAAATCTATAATCCGATTTCGATCCTGTGAAGAGTTCTGACGAAAACGCCATCAAAACTCGGATAAAAGATTATTCACACTTTACATCGAACATAAATCCAGACTCTGTACATCTTTATATTCATCTGAATTCAGTGTTATTAAAAAAAGAATCCTAAATGATATTTTTAACGTGTTTTCTTTCTTGTGTTTGTTTTTGCTGATCATTTTTAGTAACACTAGCATCAACTTTACTGCAGTTTTTTTATTTACTTTGGGATTTTTACATTAAAAATGGGTTTGTGCACAAATACAGTAATTATAAAAACTAAATAAAACATTCGATGTGGAATAAAAGTAAATAAAAACAAAATTTGGTTTAGCTACTGTGGAACACTAGCGAGCTAACACAAGCTATAAAGTAATAAAATTATAGAATAAAGAAATTTATGTTGGGTGTAAGATTGAAACTTTTCCACAATGAAAATGTTTTAAAAAGTTTTATAGGAAAAGGTTTTATAGTATTTGAGCTAATAGGGTGATAGCTTTAAGCTAACAAAGTGTTTGCTACTTGTGGTTAAAATCTGTCTTTGAGAGCAAGAAACTGTTTTTTTGTGTAAAATTTAGGTTTTTGTGTGTGTGTGAAATCAGGCCATAAAAACAGAGTATAAACCCATTGTAAATGTTTATTCCCCCCTTCAGCACTGTTACTGTGTGTTTGTGGTTTTGTGTTTTCTCAGGACGCCATTTTGGACCTGGAAAAAACCCACACTGCTGACGCTGTACTGAGGTAAAGCGGCGCTGTAATACCGCCATTTGAACACATGGGGTCGCTGTGGTTCCGTTTCTGTTCCTTTTCACTTTTTTACTCTTTCTTTTTTCTCCTCTCAATACACCGGTGTTGACCTTCATCAGTGCGCTTACAGCTGCGTTCACAAACAACATCCACTAAAATAACATCTCATTAAAGCTTCTGAGATCTGAGCTACTCAATATCATCATCTTCATCATCTTCATCCTAATCATCATCCTCATGTTCATCATCGTCATCATCATTTCCGTCTGTAACGATCAAGAGTCTATTTATAGAGTTCAGATATAAATATGCAAATCACAAGCCCATATATGGAAACGAGAGGAAGTGGGTGTGGCTTCGAGGCTATTAACGGGAATGTGGGCGTTTCCCAGTTAAAAAAACAAACAAAAAAAACGTAAAAGTGATTATTGCTTATTTAAAGTTATCTAAAGACTTGATTGTAGATGATCTGAAGTGAAGGATTGTTTATTGATGATCTAAAGTGATTATAGATTATCTCTTAAGGGAGGAACTGATTACTGATAGAAAGTGTGAGGGATTATTATTTATTTATTTATTTATTTATTTAATTGATTATTTGAGGTGAGAAACTGATTAAATATATATATCATTATATTGAGTGGTTATTAATGATCCGATGTGATTATCGATTATCTGATCGGAGGGATTGGTTATTGGTTATCTGATCACTGTGAGTGTCTGATTATGGATTGCATGTAGAACCAGGAGCAACAATGAAAGTCAAAAGATCATGATGATCAGCGATTCTAGACAGCGGTGTGTGTTTTACGGAACAGACCGACTCTCTGAGGGAATCTGTTCAGCCTCATTGTTCTTGTTGCCGAAGTTGAGCTCAAACCTGCTGAACAATCCACTCCTCCACACACTCCTCATCCTCCTCAGCCTTCTCTTCTTCCTCTTCCTGTGCTGTGAGTGCAGAGGAAGCGTGTGAACGTGAGGAAGGCAGCAAGGCTGCTTTACTGACTAAAAAACAGCATTAAAACTTTCTCTCGTTTTTTTTTTTCCCCTCCTGAACCACAGGATTTTATCCTTGTCGAACCAAGGTCCACTTTCTTTTTCATTACCCTCCACGGCTGGACAAAAAGAGCAGCGAATCATCACAAGGACGTCTACCTTCTTTCTTTCATTCCCACTCATTATGCGAGAGGTCGAGTCCTGCATGTCCAGACGTTTTTAAAGACAGTCTGGATCCTCACAATTAACCTTACACTGATACCTCAGTATGAATGTTGGGGGTATTTTAAGGTTTATCAGAAATGAGTCTGAAATAGAAATGCTCTGGACGGGGAAAGAGAGCAGAGGGGAACAGGAAATGCTCTTGTCCTTTCTTTCTATTGTCATTAAAAGATGGGATTAAAAAAGTACATTATTGTAATGAAGGAGAAATAAAAGGTACATAATGTTCTTGTTTTTCTACTCGACACGTCTATCAGACCACTAGGGGGCTTTCAGTGAGCACAGATAGGAAATACATTCAACCTGAATGCTTTTACATCCACAACACCATACACCCAGAACATACATCTATCAATAAATATAAAACCACAGTAACAAGAAGAAGCTGCACTCTCAAGGTCCATGTAGGGTAGGATGGAGTGGAGCAGGATGGAGTGGAGCAGAATGGAGTGGAACAGGATAAGTGGAGCAGGATGGAGTGGAGCAGGATGGAGTGGAGCAGGGTGGAGTGGGGCAGGATGGAGTGGAGCAGGATGGAGTGGGGCAGGATGGAGTGGGGCAGGGTGGAGTGGGGCAGGATGGAGTGGAACAGGATGGAGTGGAACAGGATGGAGTGGAGCAGGGTGGAGTGGGGCAGGATGGAGTGGAACAGGATGGAGTGGAGCAGGATGGAGTGGGGCAGGATGGAGTGGAGCAGGATGGAGTGGAACAGGATGGAGTGGGGCAGGATGGAGTGGAGCAGGATGGAGTGGGGCAGGATGGAGTGGAACAGGATGGAGTGGAGCAGGATGGAGTGGGGCAGGATGGAGTGGAGCAGGGTGGAGTGGGGCAGGATGAGTAAGGGCACGATTAAGTGGAGCAGGATGAAGTGGGGCAGGATGGAGTGGAGCAGGGTGGAGTGGAACAGGATGAGTGGAGCAGGATGGAGTGGGGCAGGATAAGTGGGGCAGGATGAGTGGGGCAGGATGAGTGGGGCAGGATGATTGGAGCAGGATGAGTGGGGCATGGATGATTGGAGCAGGATGAGTGGAGCAGGATAGAGTGGAGCAGGATGAGTGGGGCAGGATGAGTGGGGCAGGGTGGAGTGGAGCAGGATGAGTGGGGCAGGGTGGAGTGGAGCAGGATGAGTGGGGCAGGATGAGTGGGGCAGGGTGGAGTGGAGCAGGATGAGTGGGGCAGGATGAGTGGGGCAGGATGGGGTGGAGCAGGATGAGTGGGGCAGGATGAGTGGGGCAGGATGAGTGGGGCAGGATGAGTGGGGCAGGGTGGAGTGGGCAGGATTTGGCATAATTTCTCAAATGATTAAAATTGAAAATGTCAAAAAGAACCTGTTATGAATGAGGTTGCGAATGACAGAACATGACAGAAGTCAGTGGTATACGGTAAGAATTTCTTTACAACGTAATCACTGGTCAAGTCTCAAAAACATCACAGCGGTGAGCGAGTGGAGATTGGAGTCGGATGGAACGAGTGGTGAGAAACACATGCAGCTGATGAGACTAATCAGT
>MU526172.1:776602-781602 GCA_024362625.1 Silurus asotus
TGTGTGTTTGTGTGTGTGTGTGTGTGTGTTTGTGTGTGTGTGTGTGTGTGTGTGTGTGTGTAAGCTTTTTTAATGATCAAACCAAACACAAATTTTTGCTGATGTGATTTGAACTTGTGCTCATGTTGATAAACTGGAATCAGCTCAGTTCTGAGGCTCAGAGTCGGTGTGGAATCGGGTGAGGGAGTGATGGAGATAGAGAGAGATAAAGATGGAGATAGAGATAGAGATAGAGATGGAGATAAAGATGGAGATAGAGATGGAGATGGAGAGAGATAAAGATGGAGATAGAGATGGAGATAGAGATGGAGATAAAGATGGAGATAGAGATGGAGATGGAGAGAGATAAAGATGGAGATAGAGATAGAGATAGAGATGGAGATAAAGATGGAGATAGAGATGGAGATGGAGAGAGATAAAAATGGAGATAGAGATGGAGACAGAGATAGGGATGGAGATAAAGATGGAGATAGAGATGGAGATAGAGATGGAGATAAAGATGGAGATAGAGATGGAGATGGAGAGAGATAAAGATGGAGATAGAGATGGAGATAGAGATGGAGATAAAGATGGAGATAGAGATGGAGATGGAGAGAGATAAAGATGGAGATAGAGATGGAGATAGAGATGGAGATAAAGATGGAGATAGAGATGGAGATGGAGAGAGATAAAGATGGAGATAGAGATAGAGATAGAGATGGAGATAAAGATGGAGATAGAGATGGAGATGGAGAGAGATAAAAATGGAGATAGAGATGGAGACAGAGATAGGGATGGAGATAAAGATGGAGATAGAGATGGAGACAGAGATAGGGATGGAGATAAAGATGGAGATAGAGATGGAGATGGAGAGAGATAAAGATGGAGATAGAGATAGAGATAGAGATGGAGATAAAGATGGAGATAGAAATGGAGATGGAGAGAGATAAAGATGGAGATAGAGATGGAGACAGAGATAGGGATGGAGATAAAGATGGAGATAGAGATGGAGACAGAGATAGGGATGGAGATAAGGATGGAGATGGAATGTGGAAAAGAAATCAGAGTAAATTTATACAGTTTAAAGGTGACTATTGTGTAGAAAGAAGATCGATAAAATGTGTAAAAGTGTAAAGAGTGTAAAGATGTAAAAGTATTAATGGGTGAAACTGTAA
Source organism: Silurus asotus (assembly GCA_024362625.1). Taxonomy (NCBI): domain Eukaryota; kingdom Metazoa; phylum Chordata; class Actinopteri; order Siluriformes; family Siluridae; genus Silurus; species Silurus asotus. Next base: position 777,757 of record MU526172.1, read on the forward strand.
AAGTGTAAAGGGTGTAAAAGGGAATGAGTGTAAACAGTGTAAAGGTTGTAATCTGGTCCTGTGTAAAGTAAACACAGTAACACATGAGGAGGAAACACACACCCTGATATGAAGTGTGTGATTGTGTAGTGCAGCATCACTTCTCGCCCACACCATCACGCCTACTGACCAACACTTCCACTCAGGACATTTGTTCAAGTTTCATTTAGTTACAAAGAGAATTAATTCATTACGCCTGGGTTTATATACAGATACACGTACACTCCTTCACACACCACGGTTGCTATGGTTACTCAATCCAAACACTGTAACCTATAACCTCACACTGACGTGTGAACACACAGTGCGAGACTTTGATTCAACACAAATCTCTCCATGTTGGAGTTCTGTTCATTAAAACAATCTTCAAAATCAAATAGAAACGAATATAAAAGTATATTTTTATTTATTTATTTATTTATTTATTTATTTATTTATTTATTTATTTATTTGTTGTTTAATATTATTTTATAATTTCACTCTTTTCTCCCCCCATTCCTCAGTGGAATTGATGACTCCAGTAAAAGCAGTAAATACAGGACACATACAGGGTAACTGCTGATCACACCTGTTGTCATGGTTACATTATTTCCCAAACTTGTGCGAAATAAGGTCAGGGTGAAGGTCGAGATGAAGGTCAAAGTAACGACAATGTTTTTTTTAAACGGCCTTTAGTATGAAAATAATAACTGAGAATTAAAAACAAAACAAACAGAGCAAATTCACTTCATTTAGGACAGAGAGAGAGAGGGGAGAGAGAGGGAGGGAGAGAGAGAGAGAGAGAGAGAGAGAGAGAGAGAAAGAGAGAGGGAAGGAGGGTTGGATGGTGTGGAGATGGTGAAGCAGGAAGTAGATAGGATTAGTAAGGAGGAAGTGAAAGCAGTGGTTTGGAGGATGAAGAGTGGAAAGTCGGTTGGACCAGATGAAATACCAGTAGAAGCATGGAGATGTTTGGGAGAGATGGCAGTGGAGTTTTTAACCAGACTGTTTAACAGGATTTTGGAAGGTGAAAGGATGCCTGAGGAATGTAGAAGGAGTGTGCTGGTACCGATCTTTAAGAATAAGGGAGATGTGCAGACCTGCTGGAGTGGGTGGAGAAGAGTGACAGGAGTGATTTGTGGGAATCTGCAACAGTGAAAGGGAAAGTTTATTGGACTGTGGTAAAACCTGTAATGTTGTATGGTTTAGAGACAGTGGCATTGAGTAAAAGACAGGAGGTGAAGCTGGAGCTAGCAGAGCTGAAGATCTTGAGGTTTTCAATGGGAGTGACAAACGATGGACAGGTTTAGAAATTAGTTTTTTAGAGGGACAGTGCATGTAGGGAGTTTTCGGGACAAAGTGAGAGAGAACCGATTGAGATGGTTTGTGCAGAGGAGGGACATGGGGTGTATCGGTAGATAAATGCTGAGGATGGAGCTGTCAGGAAGGAGGAAAAGAGGAAGGCAAAGGAGAAGGTTTATGGATGTGGTGAGGGAATACATGATAGTTGGTTTGAAAGAGGCAGATGTAAAGGACAAAGTAGTATGAAGAAGGATCCTCCACTGTTGCAACCCCTAATTGGAGCAGCCAAAAAAGAAGAAGAAGAAGTGTCCATATTTTCCAGCCAAATATAAATCTGCCTCAAACTGTTACCACAAACTTAGAGGCATTTGACAGTACATCTTTGGTTGTAGCATTACATTTTTCATTCACTTGAACTAGTAGACCCAAACCTGTTCTAGCATGACAATGCTCCTGAGCACAAAGCCGGCTCCATGAAGATATGGGTTGGAGTGGATGACATTGAGTGGCCTGTTATTGAGCCCTGATCTCAACCCTACTGAACACCTTTGGGATGAATTGGAATGCTGACTGCACCCCAGGTATAATAACAGCCCTGTGGCTGAATGAGCACAAATCTCCATAAGCACACTCCAAATTGGAGTGAGACAACTTCCCAGAAGCGTGTGTGTGTTGTTGCAGCTCTCTTCTAAACCGAGCCGAAGCCCAGAGCTGCAGAAACATCACACGTTGTAAAGAAACAAAAGAGGAATTTTGGATCTCACTCACGTTCCTGTAATCACTGAATTATGTGTGTGTCTCTCAAGCTTGGGTGAGTTAGGTATTTACACACACACACACACACACACACACACACACACACACACCCCACACACACACACACACACACACACACACACACACTTTTCCTGTTGTAGGATCGCTGATCGGTGCAGATTCATGAGAATATTTTCACACTCGATTTAAAAACTGTTTTTTTTTTTTCTTTTAATTACATGAAGCATCAAATCCAAACCCAGGAATTGATTTAATTTTCATCAAGTGCATCATTAGCGTGTAAAAGCGCTTCGCTAAACCACTAGCTATTAGCTTCTTGTCCCGACTAGCTACACACTAACCTGCGAGCACCAGTGCAACACTTGCGCATGCTAGCGGCACCTGTAATCAGTGGTTGTGACGTCATCAGGTCATGAATATTTAATATATATCAAGGCATAGCGTCTGATGTGTGTGTGTGTGCGTGTGTGTATGTGTGTGTGTGTGGGTGGGGTGGTGGGTGGGGGGTGGGGGGGGGGGGGGGGGGGGGGGGGGGCATTGGGAGGATGTCTGTTCAAAGCAAACTCAATCAAATTGTGAACATCAAAGCCACACACATACTTATACACACACACACATACTTATACACACACACACACACACACACTTCTGCCTACGTCTGCTTCAAGATCGCTGAACATTATTCCTCCCTCAGACTGTCTCAGAACGAACTCCCGCTCTTTTATTCGAGAACAAAAGTGTGTGTTATTGGTGCTGACGGCGTCTGTAGCATCTCAGGAAGGTCGTCTCGTTCCCGAGCGCCGTGTTCCGATCAAATCACACACTGACATCAAAACAGCAGCTTCAGCAGCAGCGATAACGGCAGCAGCAGCGGTGGTGGTGGTGGATCTCCCGTCGTTTCCTTCTCCTTCCCTCACGAACACACAAGAACCCGAGTTGGAGACATGAGCTTCTCTCTCAAGGTTGTGTTCTCCTGAACATCACTCCACCTGCAGACAAAACATACACATTTGTACACACTTGGACATTTATCTTCCGACTCTCTCACACACACTGTACAGGACACACACAGTTCCTGTGGAAAGTGTGGAAACTCTGATGGTGTGTGAGAGACACATTTGCATTTTTCTTTAGTTTCTACGCAACAAACTCGGTCATGTTCCACTCTGAAGATGTTCTTTGTTCAAACTAATCTATGAATGTCCAGATGTTTCACTTTATTTTCATTCAAAGCAGTTTTACACACTCTCAACATCTGGACAGTTCCTTTCTCCAAACATTTAGCTGAAATACTTTGCTGTGCCTTATGTAAAACCGACCAAATATGTTCTTCACTTCTTCATCTCAGAGCAGGATTGAGGTGTGGTGTCTGGGCAGGTGGTTCTAGAATAGATTTCACTCCAGATGTCTGTTTACGCTTTAAATACCATGTACAGAACTCAGACGTGCACTTCGGGTTATCGTCTGATCACATCTTCTTTCCTGTTCCCCATCTTATACAAGTTCTTCTGAAAAATGTCCCATTTGATCTCCACAGAACTTTCATCCACTCGTTCACTGTCCAATTCTTTGCCTTCCATGTAAACAAAAGGAACATGTGTCTTGAATAAACCAAAAAAGACTCCAAAAAAGGCCAAAGAACATTCACAAGTAAAAATTCACAAGTCAAAAAGAATTAATTATCAAAAATAAATAAATAAATAAATAAATAAATAAATAAATAAATAAATAAATGTGTGTTGCTGAAGT
>MU526172.1:797180-804680 GCA_024362625.1 Silurus asotus
CTCTCACACACACACACACACACACACACACACACACACACACACACACACACACACACACACACACACACACACTGGATGTGCTACTCGTGCTGAGGAAGACCCTGTTTAATGAAAGTCTCTCTACTTCTCTGGACTTTAAAACAATAAAGATACAATTCTGTATTCAGATCAGAACGAAAAAGAGAGACAGAGAGATACAGAGAGAGACAGAGAGATACAGAGAGAGACAGAGAGATACAGAGAGAGACAGAGAGAGAGAGAGAGAGAGAGAGAGAGAGAGAGAGAGAGTGGAGAGAGAGAGAAAGAGAGACAGATAGAAAAAAGAGCGGGAGCGCGGGAGAGATACAGAGAGAGACAGAGAGATACAGAGAGAGAGAGAGAGAGAGAGAGAGAGAGAGAGAGAGAGAGAGAATGGACAGAGAGAGTAAGACAGACAGATAGACAAAGAGACAAATGGGAAAACAAAGAGGGCAAGATAGGGTACAGACAAACAGAGACAGGGAGACAGAGAGAGATAGAGAGAGAGGTAGACAAGAGATAAAGAAAGATGGATAGATAGATGTGGAAAGAGAGATAGTTCTGAGTATCCTTACTCAGCTTACTCAGCTCGGCTGTTCGGTTGACGATCGTGTGATTGTGCTGAAATCTGAAAACGCTGAATCTGAGAAAAAAACATCAGAACGCAAGTTGGTTGTTTCCGTGGCGACGACTCCATTTCCATAGTAACAGCTCATACACTGGGACTGTAATGTGGACGGAATGAGACGTTTATGGAAGGAGTCTCCAGTGTTCGAGGTTCCTGTGTGATGAGAGAGAACATGCTGAATGATTGTTAAATTCACAACAGTTCAATTTCAACACATAAAAAGTATGAAGGTTTGATGGGTGATAGTGATGAGGAAACGTGTGTGTGTGTGTGTGTGTGTGTGTGTTATTGTAAGTGGGTCATGTTCCGTGTACACTCGAGCGTAATTGGAAAATAAAGTACAGTTCTGATTGTGATGATGAAGGTTCCCTCGGCTGTGGAACATCTCCCAGAACGTCTCTTCTCCTTTTTTCTGAAAAACATCACAGCTCTGTAACACTTCTGTTCCCTCGGCTCCTTAACGCACACTGACTCAGTGAACAGAGACGGAGCTCGTCTGTCGCGTGTCTGCTGCTTGTCTGCTGCACTTCAGAAGATCCTCTGCCATTCATCTGTTGGCCGTCTGCTGCAATTCTGACACCTGTCTCACTCTTCTGCTGCTTGTCTGCTGCTTGTCTGCTGCACTTCTTCAGCTCGTCTGCAACTCATCTGTCACTCGTCTGTTGGTTGTAAGACAACCATCAGACGAGTGACAGACAACCATCAGACGAGTGACAGTCACTCGTCTGTTGGTTGTCTGTCACTCCTTTGTTGGTCGTCTGCTGCTTGTCTGTCACATGTCTGCTGCACTTCTGCAGTTCCTCAACCACTCATCTGTTGGTCATCTGCTGTTTGCTTTTCACTGATCTGCTGCACTTTTGCAGCTCATCTGTCGCTTGTCTCTGTCTCGTCTGCAGCTTGTCTGTCCAAGAGCAGCACATGAGCGACAGACGAGAGCCAGACAAGTGAGAGCATCTGTCTGTCGCTCGTGTGCTGCTCTCGGCCATGCACTGAATTTTTACGCCTGTGTTCTAAATACCATATGTTCTACATTTAGAAGCTTTTTTCACAAACTAATTACAGCCTGTAGCATTTCAGGTCTAGTGTGTGTGTGTGTGTGTGTGTGTGTGTGTGTGTGTGTGTGTGTGTGTGTGTGTGTGTGTGTGTGTGTGTGGAACAGGGAGGGAGGTTCAGTAATAAAATAAAATTTTATTCAGTGTGCTTCAAATGTTTTACAGATTTGAAACATAAATGGAGGACTCAATGGATACACACACACACACACGCACACACGCACACACGCACACACGCACACAGCTTCATTCCAGTAAATGTATATTTGATCAGAGCTAATGCATTTCCACTACATGTCTGCAGTTCTGTGTGTATGTTTGTGTGTGTGTGTGTGTGTGTGTGTTTGTGTGTGTGTGTGTGGTTTGTGTGTTTGTGTGTGTGTGTGTGTGTGTGTGTGTAATAAATTAAGACATTTTCGATGAATTAAAGTTTATTGTTAAAATAATTTGTTATAAAATGTGTGTGTGTGTGTGTGTGTGTCTGTGTGTGTGGTTTGTGTGTGTGTGTGTGTGCGTCTGTGTGTGGTTTGTGTGTGTGTGTGTGTGTGTGTGTGTGAGTGTGTGTGTAATAAATTATGACATTTTCGATGAATCAAAGTTTATTGTTAAAATAATTTGTTATAAAATGTGTGTGTGTGTGTGTGTGTGTGTATCTGTGTGTGTATCTGTGTGTGTGTGTGTGTGTGTGTGTGTGGCATCATGCCAAACGAATGTGGCCCCAACGTCGATGTCGCAGCTGTAACTGTAAACGTTACTGCCTCTAAAGCATTGGCAAATGGAGTGTCTGCATTCTCGAACCACAGACGAAATTCCAGAATTCTCCACTTTATAAATACAGTACATCACTTTCACAACTGCTCAATACAATCTGGAACATCATGCACACATAACAAGCATTCTAGAACCAGAACAACAATACTGGAACCACATTACATTTCTACAACAATATACATTGAAGAACAGCATGGACGCTAGAACCACAAAACCTATGCTAGAAGTGCAACACATTTCTCCAGTATTTTTAATGCCATTCTATATCTGTATACTTGGATGTGGGCAACACATTCTTCAACAATATTTATTCTAGAGCTGTTTGTATTCTATAACCAAAGGACCAAAATTGGAAGTGCAAAACATTTACCCAACAACTAATTATTTGAGAAAACACTTGTTCTCCAGAACCACAACACCAGTAATGCAATGCAGCAAATTCTTTCTACAATACAATTCTAAAGTTCCCTGTATTCTAGAGCTGCATCATATTCAGACAGCAATATTTAATAAATTTAGAGCATTGTGGATTCTAGAACCACAGAAAAGTTTCCCAACAATTTGAATTTGACATCTGTATGGATTCTAAAAGCACAGCACCAACACTGAAACTGAAATACATTTCTCCAACCATGTTAATTCTAGAGTCCCAAAGACTCCACAACCGTAGCACATCTCCACAGAGTTCCACAGAAATACGAGATATGTTCAAGAATTGTTCTAGTACAAACCAGGCTTTAAAACAAGTGTGTGTGTGTGTGTGTGTGTGTGTGTGTGTGTGTGCTCAATTAGTGTGAATCAATGACCATAAACCCTAAAGTGAGGATCATATACATTTAGCAAAGGAGAGAAAGAGGTAGAGACAAATAGACAAAGAAATACAGAGAGAGAGAGAGAGAGAGAGAGAGAGAGAGAGAGAGAGAGAGAGAGAACAGAAGATGTAAAAGTGATGAGAAATTGCTTTTCTCTGAAGCTCATTCTTTGGTGTGTGTCCACCCGAGGGATTTCTAATGGGGGAGTAAAAAAGAGAGAGACAGACAGATGGAGGGACAGAGAGAGAGAGAGAGAGACAGAGAGAGAGAGAGAGAGAATTTACTATGAGTCATCATGAAAATGTAAATGCAAATCACAGCAGGGAGCCACAAACCACCAAACACACACACACACACACACACACACACACACACACATTATATTTTATATTCCATAAACAATAATAATAAAATCGAGTGATTTGTGGATCTACATGAAGGAATCATTTCCTGTTTCAGTGTTTATGTTTGGCTTCATTACACCATCGCCGTACCGTCACCTAACAACCTACAGAACATCCATCTGCTCTTCTGCACAAAATATTGGCACCCTGCACTCAGCAGCGGAAGCAGAGCTCGCAGGTCAGACTGTGGACAACCAGGAGAAAACGTTCACACCTGCATCACACCTTCATTTGAGAGTTTCTGCAAACACCTGTAATGACGGACTTCATCTCCATCCCATCAAACTCACCTTCTGAATTACACACTCCAGGGCCAAAAGTTTGCAGACAACTTGAGCATAGATTCCAAAGAGAACGAGTCCATTCTACAATTCATCCTAAAGGAATCTGAAAAGGTCTGTAGCAGGAGATCTTCCACTCCAACCCATGGAAAGCAGATTCATGTTTTCATCTTCATTGTTATGCGGGAACAGGTTTCTAGTTCCTGTAAAGTGAAGGATGATCTGGGAGGAAGCATCTAGAGACCTGTACAAGTGTGTGCCTCCAGCTTTAAGGGAACAGTTTGAGGGAGAACCACAGTATGGTGTGGGAAATACTTTTGGTCATAACTATGTAATGAAAGAACGTAGAGATCAGAGAAACCACGGAGCTCCTGCTGAGTGTTTCCTTGCTTTGCTAACCTGCGCTACATCTTCATCCCGATCTAGAAATAAATGAATAAATAATTAAAGTAAAATAAATGTAATTAAATGTGTAAATAAATATGATATATTTAATAAATTACATTCTATACCCTGGAATGATCAGTTTATTTATTAATGGACACTTTTCTGTGTTTTTCAGATTCGTAGTCGTGGTTTTTCAGCTCTTCCCTCCTGCATCTCGTCTCAGTTCTCGAGTCTCTGGACGTCAGTCATGGATTTCCTTTACTCACACTCTCCTGCCTGCCTGCCTGGTGTACCTACTTCAATTAGTCCTGATACACACACACACACACACACACACACACACACACACTCTGCTACAGTGTCAGAATAATAGTGTGGATTCTGTAGATCTGGATTTAAATCCAGAATAAAGCGAATTAATGCCTGTGTACATCATCTCCTCTCCTCAGTCTCTCTCTATCCATCCCTCTATCCCTCTCTCTCATTCTCTCTCTCTAACTACCATTATCTCCCTATACCACTCTCTAATCCCTCTCATCCCTTTCTTTCTTTCTTTCTTTCTTTCTTTCTTTCTTTCTTTCTTTCTTTCTTTCTTTCTTTCTTTCTTTCTTTCTCCTTCTCTTTCAATTCACTACTCTCTTCTCCCCCTGTCCCTCTTTCTCTCACTCCATATTTGTCTCCCTTACTTATTCCCTCTGTTTACTCACTTCCTCCATCTACAACTCTCTCTCTCTCTCTCTCTCTCTCTCTCTCTCTCTCTCTCTCTCTCTCTCTCAGTCTCCCCCATTTCTCTCAGATTTTATGTTTTATTGGTCTGAGAAATAAGTGTACATTTGTATCACCATAGCAAGAACAAAAGGAAGAAAAGGAAAAGAGAAAGAAGCAGGAAAAATACAATTTAAATACTCCTTTCTCTCTCTCTCTCTCTCTCTCTCTCTCTCTCCCCCTTTCTCATTCTGGGACATTAAGAGTGATGAATATCACACATCTTTATCGGTATCAGAATTAGGCCACATGTAAATTACCTCTCGTAGAGAGAGAAAGAGAGAGGGAGAGAGAGAGAAAGAGAGAGGGAGAGAGAGAGAAAGAGAGAGGGAGAGAGAGAGAGAAAGAGAGGGAGGATATTCATGTATGCTAATATGCAAACGAGATGCAAACGATCCTCCATATCGAAATAAACCTCAGCATCGTGGCACAACAGTAAGCAGGAGAGCAATTACTCACCTCCTCCCTCGCTCCTGCTCTCTCTTGCTCCCTCGTTCCCTCGTTCCCGCGTTCCTCACGCTCCACATCGGAATACTTCGGTTCTCTCTGTTTATTTCTCAGCACTGCTGGTGATGTTACTCCCATGTGGAGCTCTCATGTGGAGGATGGAGATCTCAGCTACGCTGGCCTGCTTTATAACCAGGTGATCATCATCATCCTCATCCTCACTATCATCATCACCACCATCATGCTAATCATCAAAATGATCTTCATCTTCACCATCATCATCCTCATCACCATTTATAATAATAATAATAATAATAATAATAATAATAATAAACTACACCTTAACAAACATGTCTGTTGATCTGAACGCTACAGGGGTGTGACTGCACTCTCAGTATCTGGATGCTGATTGGTCTGGAGGCATGAAGTCATTTCCTGTAAAACTGCAGGAATATTTGTGGAAGGAGTCTCCAGTGTCAACACTTTATTACAGTCTATCTACTTTATTTAGCAGCTGAAAAGAAGTTGAAAAACAATAAACATCTTCTTCAGTCTGCTCCCGTTAGGCGTCTCCACAGCAGGTCATCCGTCTCCATCCTCAGCATTCTTCTGCCCCAAATACCCCATGTCTCTCCTCTGCACATGAACAAACCATCTCAATCACACATCTCTCACCTTGTCTCCAAAACGTCCTACATGCACACATCCCGCTAATAAACTCCTTTCTAATCCTGTCCATCCTCATCACTCCTGATGAACATCTCAGCATCTTCAACTCTGAACCTCCTGTCTTTCTGTCAACGTCCTGAGCAGCTCGATACGCACGAATAACACACAAGAACATTTCAGCATATCACCAGGATGAAATCAAGCTGAAGCCCGATTTGTGACATCACAACCCGAGCTCACACATAGCCCCGCCCCCTTCATCCAGTCCCAATCCACGAATATTAATGAACTGAAAGTGCAGACTGTAAAAGTGTTTTATCTGCGGGAGTCCCAGAGGAAAGGCGGAACATAATCTGACACCACGGAGACAGAAAATAAAAGATCAAACAAAAAAATGTGAAAAAGCATCTTTTGTTCTCTTTCTTTGTGAAGGTCACTTATGAGAGCAGAGTGGAAGTGTGTGAGGAGAAAAGAAAGAGCAGTGTGAAGGTTAAGATATTCACTGTGTAGAGAGAGAGAGAGAGAGAGAGAGAGAGAGAGAGAGAGAGAGAGAACGAGTGAAACATGAGAGAAAATAAACTGATAAAAGTAAAAAAAACAGTCACGACTAAAGGAAGCTGACATTAGAGCTCATGTCCTGATGTTCAGAAACACACACATACACACACACACACACACACACACACACACACACACACACACACACACACACACACACACACAGAGCAACACTTATTCACAGAGACGGAGGAATTTTATGGAAGGAGTCTCCAGTGTCAGAGTGATGCACTTATTCACCATCATCCAGCAGCACAACTCCTCGTAAACATCTAAATCACCTCGTGAGTTTTTATCTGTTTATTTCTACATGAAACGATGTGGAACCTCCACAAGACAAGTTCTCACTTACATCGTATCAAGTGTGAGACACAACAACCGTGAAGAAGTGGAGGTTCTGCTGTTCTGAAGATGTTTGAAATTTGCCATAAGGTGTCCTAGAAGGTTGCTAGAAGGTGTCTCAAATACATCCTTAAGAATTCTGAAGATATTCTAAAGGTGTATTCTAAAGAATTTTTTCTGAAGGTGTTAGAAGGTGACCTAAGGGTGACCCTAGGTTTACCCAGTGATGTCTCGAAAGGTGTCCCAATGGTGTCTGGAGTTGGCCTGAAGGTGTTGTAGATCTTCCAGCTACAGCTTCATCTGTGACTGTAACAAAGCGCTCACACTGGAGTCTCCTTCCCTGTGAATGAGCTGGTATGGAGA
>MU526172.1:807180-809680 GCA_024362625.1 Silurus asotus
CTGCTAAAGAGAGCTAAATCTATCAAGATGAATGTGAAAGCTGAAAATGTTTTTCCTATAATGGTAAAGAACCACATCACATTAAACCACCTGTGGTTCCTGTTTGTTAGTTTCTGGACATGTTCCTCAGTTTGACCGGTGAAATCTCAATCAGAACTGATAAAGGTCATCATTTACCACTTTCGGTTCCTGCAGAACGTGTGATCCAACAGTACCTGCGCCCGAGGCAGGAGATACACTGATTGAAGTGAGAACCAGGAGAAGAGACATTATCCAGTAGTTCTTTAAGCAGAGCTGTGAGGCAGGATCAAGCTGGCGTGATGTTGAGTTGCATTTGGTAATTAACTCGGTGATGAGAGACGAAGGGATGTGGAGGGAAAATTAATGAGAGGCAGATCAGGGAATTCAGGAGGAAAATCCTGGTGAGAAGTCAGAGGTTCAGTGTCAGGGGAAATGTTTGTTAAAAAAATAACGAGAGAGAGAGAGAGAGAGAGAGAGAGAGAGAGAGAGAGAGAGAGTTATCCAGTAAGAAGTGAAGGAGTGATTCAGAGAGTTAAACCGAGTCTGAAGCAGGTTTATGAACATGGTGGTGTTTTACAGGACGGGTTGTGGTGGTGGTGGTGGTGGAGGGAGGGGGTGGTGGTGATGGTGGAGGGAGGGGGTGGTGGGGTGGTGACCCTATTGTCATTTTTATCAGTGTAAAACACCATCTTCTGCATCTAATCATGAACAAAGCAGTCAAACATGAACGTAATATAATTAATTGAATAACAGAGAACAAAACCAAGTAGAACGTGATTTAGTGCAGTGTAGTGGAGAGGAACATAAAGGAGTGGATCATGAAGGAGTGGAATGTGAGGGAGTGGAACATGTCATGGAGAAACATGGCAGAGTGGAACACAACAGATTAACATGACAGAAAGGTACATCACAAGGTGGAACATGACAAGAGCATGTTGTGAGGAACCTAACAGTGTAGAACCTGATGGAATGGAACATGTCAGAGTGAAACAGGACACAGTTGCAATATAGCAGGAAGCATGGGCCCTTGGATCTGTCCATGGTTCTGAAATCAGAATCCTCCATTATTATCTTCACTAGTGGAACATGGAGTGGAACCTGAGGGTTTGGAACAAGGTGGCAAAGTAGAACATAGCAGAGTAGAACGCAACAAAAAGGAACATGATGAGGAGGAACATGAGAGGAACATTTTAGGGTGGAACTAAACATAGTACGATATAACAGGGATGGAAAATAACAGGGAGAAACATGACCAGGTGAGAACATGGTGCAACAAAAGCTAGGTTTGTGATTTGTCTCTCTGCAAATTCATTAAAATTTATCTCACTGACATAATTATTGAAATCTGCTGCTATGGCACTTGAACCGTAGCTCAGGCATATCCTATTTCTTTAAAACATCTCTGAGATTTGATTGAACGCCACCTGTGGCACATTCAGCTGAAGGACACAAACCTATCCATATAAAATCTGACATCTGAAAATGCAGTTTAGGGCAACAAACAAAAAGTCATGAAGAAGTAAGAGGAACTGGCTGAGATCAGGGACACAGTGGTGTTTCTGGGCAAGGCTACAAAACTATTTCTGCTGTAATGATGGTTTGCAAGAACACAAGTGGCCTCCAGAACTCTGAATAGAAGATTGGAAAAACCAGGAATACTCTAGAGTAAATCTGGACAAACTGAACAACCTGTGGAGAAGAGCCTTGGTGAGGAGTTAAGTGACCAAGAACTTTGCAAAAGAACTTTCATGTGTCTAGCATGATCAGTCAACTAAAAAACCCAGATCAGTGGAGTGGAACAGTGATTGTGGGTCTTCTGCAACTTTTTCCTCTTCTCATCACATGATCCCTGGAGCTCCACCAGGATTCTGAGTGCTTTCTGAAAGCACTGCAAATGGTTTTTACTGTATATTAAAGCCAAGCGTGGAGCTGTCCGTGGTTCTGAAACCAGAATCCTCACTCATTTCTATCAGTTTAAAAATAAAAATACTTCTCTCATGCTGAAGTTCTGAGCACCTCATTTAAATGCTTTTATTACATCACTCAAATTCAGAAACTAATAAACGAGTAAACTGTAAATAATCTGATTATCCGTTTCCCCAGTCTCTCGCATTCACTGCCATGTGGCATCTTTCATCCTTTTATTCGTCTTTTATCTCGAAACGCAAAGAGAAATGTCTCTCCCTCCATCTGTCTCATTCTTTCACTTTACAGCATGACATCATCACTCAAGAGGAAATATGCAATGATAAAGAGAAAAAGAGTGAGAGAAAAATCTCTTGGTGATGACTACACACACACACACACACACACACACACACACACACACACACACACACACACACACACACACAGAACCATATATATATAATGTGTCTATATATACTTCCAGCACAAGTTTTGGGCAGGTGTAAAGAAACACTGTTAAAGAAGGTATGCTTTCAAAATATATTGTTTATTTATCTGTTTACAAAAGTAA
>MU526172.1:817368-819868 GCA_024362625.1 Silurus asotus
GTGTGTGTGTGTGTGTGTGTGTGTGTGTGTGTGTGTGTGTGTGTGCGTGTGTGTGTCTGAGAGCAAGAACTGCCTGTTGTGTGATTGGCGTGGCATGTCATAGTCAGTAATGGAATGTTAAGAACACACACACACACACACACACACACACACACACTCAGAAAAGACATTTTTTTTTTATTTTGCACATGAAGGCTTTAAGACTTCTGAGTCTTCAGGCTTTGAGATGCTAATGCTAACTCGGTCCCACAGGAACGTTTAGCCTTGCTAGCAACGCAAACACACACACACACACACACACACACACACACACAAACACACGATTTATCTGATAAGCGTGCACATGCACTCATTTATGTGATCTAGTCTGAAAAGCTTGAACACACACACACACGCGCACACACACAGAAATCAGAGAAGTAGCTGCTGGTGCATATTCATCTGCTAATTACGCATATTCATCAGATTACTCTCGCATATTAATCAGATTTATTTCCCATATTCATCAACGCTACAGCTATTACTGTTAGACACTTCTGCGTACTTTACATCTGTGTGTGTGTGTGTGTGTGTGTGTGTGTGTGTTGCCATCATATAAGATGATGATGATGATGATAGTAAGGAAGATGAAGAAGAGCAGGAGGAGGATGAAGGTCCCCGTCTTTGGGTCTTAAGTGGTCTAATATAATTGACATGTAGTCACCACACACCTTTTGCTCCCTACAGCCCTCTTGAGTGCCTTTGGGAGCTTTTAGGGTTTCATTAATAAATAGTGACAACACCAACCTACAAACTACAAACTACTGTTTTAATTATTATTTTAATATATTTTTATTAAACTAATTGGAGAGGAAAACAGAACCATGACAATCAATACATCAATCAATCAATCAATCAATCAATCAATCAATCAATCAATCAATCAATCAATCAATCAATCAATCAATTATCCTAGGAACGCGCTGAAATGTAAACTTCGGGTAAAACGCTAGAGGTCTGCGCATGCGCTGTGACTTCTGCAGCATCCTTTGGGTTGCCAGGTTGTCTGTGTTGAATCTTTATTTGAAATAAATGTGTGGTGGAAAATTATGAATGGAGCTGAGGCCCTGAACAAAATGCAATCAATTAATTATTCCATCAACCAATGAACTAACCAATCAATTAATCAATCAATCAATCTTAATAAATAAGTATGTTCTGTGAAGGATTAATCAACTAATAATTAATTAATAGATACATGTTTGTATATAATTACACTTTTTTAACATTTCTACTCTTTCTGTTTCATCTCTGATGATTTGTTTCATTTTGGAGCTGCTTGTAAATCAGGCGTGTCGAAAGCAGTGCGCGTGAATGTCAATCAGAATAAAAGTGGGCGTGGTCACCGCTCAGATTGGCGATCTGTCCATAGAGCAGATATACGGGTTGCCATATACGTGCATTTCAATCTAATGAGCTCTATAATCACGTTATATATTTTCCTCATGTGATTGTATTGTGGTGTGGAATAAGGGTGTGATGTTCACGAGACCAGGATCCGAGCAATATTTCTCATTATCCGGTGTGAACGGATTCCACGGAGTTTATGCCTGGATTGTGTTCCGTGACTACAGGATTTAAAGGGGCTAAAGCACACGTTCTGGCAACCCAGGGCACACGCATCTACATACACACACACACACACACACGCTGTCACCACGCACACACATCAGCTCTCGCGCGCTGGTGGTGAGTACGTTTTTCCCCCCTCTCCCGGTAACCGGAGCGCCGCCGCTGCTGCTGCTGCTGCCGCCGGACTGGAGCGCGGACTCTCCTCCAACCCCGTGACGGATAAAAAAAACATAGAATACAGGCTCGAGCTTGCTTGACAATACCGACAAAAACACACGCACTAAACACACGCGTGTATATATATTTATATATACACACACACGCACACACACCACCGGGCGCGCGCGCGCGCTTGCGATGAGAGCCGACTGTTCTTCATTGACGCTGCGCGCGACGCCGTGGGACGCCGCTGACGGTTTTGCCGAGACTCTGCGTTGCGCGCGTGCATACGAGCAGGTAAGAAGAAAAACGCAGACAAACGCGCGCACGTGCCCGTGTTATTTTTAAGACGATGACTGCGCGGTGCGTGTTTGTGCAACTGTGTCTGTGTGTGTGTGTGTGTGTGTCTGTGTGTGTGTGTGTGTGTGTGTGTGTGTGCGCGCGAACGAGCGAGCTTTGTGCCCAGCATCAGTAAGAAGCGCGTGAGCGGGACACGCCGAGAGTCCGAGCTGGTGGGGACCGGAGAAAAGGGAAACGGCTCCCTAGCGCGCGACGCGCGTCCGTTGATTAATCGGTAATGACCGTTGTGACTAATCGCGCGCTGGCGGGGGTGCACGGCGCGTGAAATCCTGCAAATCCGCGTTAATTCTGACCATGTAAAAAAAAAAAAAAAAAAAAAAAAATACGAGTCACCTGCGATACTGTGATGCGGATACGTCGATACGATACA
>MU526172.1:824868-832368 GCA_024362625.1 Silurus asotus
ACCTGGTGTATATATTTTAACCTGGTATATTTTAACCTGGTGTAAAAATTAAGGTCTTAATAACACGTTAACACAAATTCATTTTAACAGCACTCATTGTATTAACACGTGATTAAAGCAGCGCACGTTTCTGTTTGATGATTTTTATTACAAATATAAATAAATAAATATAAAAGAGGATAAATTAAGACCTTCAATGCAGCACACATTTATTCACGACGTTCTTTCTTTACTCAGATATGAAAAAATTTAACTCCTCTAAAAAAATAAACTTTTTTTAGATCTAAACACTTGATTCAGCATGACGCAGGCATCCGGCATTTAAAACCGTCCGTGTGGAAACATAGCAAAAGTTCTGTTTGGTGTCCTGATGATTTCCGTCATTTTAAACACGGTAATTACTTTAAAGCGTTTACAAGAATATTTAGTCTTCATGCTCTATGTTGGGTTCAATTTCACTAATATTAAACACACATTTGCATAAAGCATCAATATTTATACATATTGATTAGAAAAAGTATTAATTAAAGGTAAATTTAAAACAAATACAAATGTATTAAGTTGCCAAATGTTGCCAAACACACACACACACACACACACACACACACACACACACACACACACACACACACACACACCACACACACACACTCTGTAGTAGTGGACTCTATAATTCATGGTTAAGCATGTGCTCATTGTGTATTGTTTTGCTAACACTCCGCTCTAAATCAGGCTAATCTGTAGCTTTTAGCCGTGTAGCCGTTATTCATGCAGCGTGGCTAAGCTCTAAACCGCTAATGGCTGTGTTTGCTAACTGGATTCTACCTGTGGGACTGGGTTTTCTTCATCCCATTCTGAACCCCATAAATCATTTAAACTCATTTACTCAAACAGTCGTTTGAATATTTTACTAAATCATATACACCAGTCTTCCCCCACCACTGGGTCTCGCACTGGCTGTGGATCATCCGGTACCAGGCTGTGGATCATCTGGTACCAGGCTGTGGATCATCTGATACCAGGCTGTGGATTGTCTGGTACCAGGCTGTAAATCATCTGGTACCAGGCTGTGTATTATCTGGTACCAGGCTGTGGATCACCTGGTACCAGGCTGTGGATTATCTGGTACCAGGCTGTGGATTACCTGGTACCAGGCTATGTGTCATCTGGTACCAGGCTGTGAATCTTCTGGTACCAGGCTGTGTATTATCTGGTACCAGGCTGTGGATCACCTGGTACCAGTCTGTGGATTATCTGGTACCAGGCTGTGGATTAGCTGGTACTAGGCTGTGTGTCATCTGGTACCAGGCTGTGGATTACCTGGTACCAGGCTGTGTATTATCTGGTACCAGGCTGTGGATCACCTGGTACCAGGCTGTTTATAATCTGGTACCAGGCTGTGGATCATCTGACACCGGGCCGCACAGATAGAATAAAAAATTAACATTTTTAATTTATTTAATTTTCTTCTGAAAGTCAATCAAAGGGTCATTTACTGAGTCTATTACAGAGTCACATGTTTTGTCATATACTGAGTCATATGTTGAGTCAAATATTGAGTCATATACTGAGTCATTTATTGAGTCATAGGGAGTCATATACCTTGTCATATATCGCATCATTTAGTGAGTCATATATGTTGAGTAAAAAACTAAATCAGTTATTGACTTGTTTACTGACTCGGTTCCAAACTCAGTGTATAAAAGCAGAGCTGAGACAGGTGCTAATTGGTTTGTTTGCTAGGTGTTGTGCAGCCGTGGCTTTGTTTTGTTGTTTTTGTGTGACAGTGTGATTCTCTGCAAAGCACAAAGCCACTAATCTGTCGGTTTGCTAATGCAAAGTTTCGATAAGAAATACATTTTTTATGATCTGAGGATTCTTTGGTGCGATTCTGCTGATGGAGCACACCCAAGCTAGAAGGATGCTACATAGTTTCTTTTGCTAGCTAGTTTTCATTAATGTGGTATAAGAACACAGAAAAGCTTCAGCGAGCTAGCTGGACTTGACTGATTTCAGGTTAATTGCACACGTGGTGATGATTTGATGATTAGCCTGAAATTTTCTCTGGATTTTCGAACAATGCTAGCATGACCTTTTGTTACCTGTTGACTGATGTCTCGGGGGGAAATTGTAGCTTGTGGTGTAAAAATAGCAAAATTTGTGGATCATGAAGAACGTGTAACCATTTCTTTTTTTTTCAATGCTAGTATTTGTTACATTTTTTTGCATGTTTTTTGTTAATTTGGATTAGCGATCTACCTGGACCAGTTTTGCTTTGAGTGTCCAATGAACTGGTGATGATCCTCAGTGATGATCAACCGGACAGACACCAGAGATCATTATCATCATAAACCTTTTCTGATGTTGTCCACATATTGAGGCTAAGCTAGAAGGATAAAAGTTTAGCCGCCGTTAGTTTAGCTGTTGTTGTTTTTGTTTTACAGCTAATCCCTGAGTACGCTAGTTGTTCTGTTTGCTAGCTGATCTTTTGACTGGTTTCAAGAAAGCGTTTCACTTGTGATTTCTTAATGAAGCTAATCTGTGAGACTTCTGTCTTAGAACCCAAACATGTCATTTATCATGGAGATTTATTTCCGTGTCCTAAGATTAGCGACAATATATCTATGTGACTAGCCGCTAAAGCCTCTGACAGTCCATGCTAACGTATTAGCATGTTGATTATATTCATGAAAACAATTGCTTTTTGTTTTTTCTCTCCAGCTCTCAGTTTTATCTTTGTCTCTCCGTCTTTACTCTCATCTCGTTCCCTTTCGCTAGCTCTCCGTCTTTCTGCAGATAGCGACACTCGCCGGGTAATTAATAGCGTGATGTGCTTCTTCCTGAAGCTGATTAGCGTCGGCAGGAAGAGAAACCCCATCAAGTCGCGACTTCCTCCTCTTATTTATACACACTGCAAAGTGAGATGGAGGAAAATAGAGTGCTAGTGCATACTGAAAACACGCTGTCTTTTCACTGTCCTCAGCACGTCCTCACAATGTCCTCACCAGATTCTCACACAACTGTGCTCAGGCTGCTGTCCCCACCACGTCCTCCTCACGCCCTTACCACGTCCTCACAATGTCCTCACCAGATTCTCACACTACTGTGCTCAGGCTGCTGTCCCCACCACGTCCTCCTCACGCCCTTACCACGTCCTCACAATGTCCTCACCAGATTCTCACACTACTGTGCTCAGGCTGCTGTCGGGTAATTAATAGCGTGATGTGCTTCTTCCTGAAGCTGATTAGCGTCGGCAGGAAGAGAAACCCCATCAAGTCGCGACTTCCTCCTCTTATTTATACACACTGCAAAGTGAGATGGAGGAAAATAGAGTGCTAGTGCATACTGAAAACACGCTGTCTTTTCACTGTCCTCAGCACGTCCTCACAATGTCCTCACCAGATTCTCACACAACTGTGCTCAGGCTGCTGTCCCCACCACCCTCCTCACGCCCTTACCACGTCCTCACAATGTCCTCACCAGATTCTCACACTACTGTGCTCAGGCTGCTGTCCCCACCACGTCCTCCTCACGCCCTTACCACGTCCTCACAATGTCCTCACCCTGGTGTCCTCACAATGTCCTCATGTTGCAGTCGACATGTAACTGGTGTGTATGTGAAGTGTGTAATGAGTGTGTGTAACCTGTGTGTGTGTGTGTGTGTGTGTGTGTGTGTGTGTGTGTGTGTGTGTGTGAGTGTCTAATGGTAGGTGGTTTGAGTTAATGTGTCTCAGGTCAGAGTTTGGTCTCACGCTGGGATGAAGACGTGTCTTATTAATGATCTTCTCAACTTCCTCTCCACCTCTGTCCTCAACCATGCTCTCTCTCTCTCTCTCTCTCTCTCTCTCTCTCTCTCTCCCTCACATGATGTTCCCGTAACTCTCTCGACCTTTTACGGATGAATTATGGTCCTTACGGTGGAAGACTGTAATTTTCAGGCTGTGTTAAAGTCACACACCTCGTCCCTCCCGCTGTCCACACCAATTTCCCCATGATGAGCTATTACTCTCGCTTTCCCTCACTACCTCCTGTGAGGGAACTACTACTACAACTTTAAGCTCCACCTCCACACTACACCTCCACACTGAACCTTCACACTACACCTCCACACTACACTTTCACACTGAACCTTCACACTACACCTCCACACTACACCTCCACACTGAACCTACACACTACACCTCCACACTACACCTCCACACTACACCATGATGAGCTATTACTCTCGCTTTCCCTCACTACCTCCTGTGAGGGAACTACTACTACAACTTTAAGCTCCACCTCCACACTACACCTCCACACTGAACCTTCACACTACACCTCCACACTACACTTTCACACTGAACCTTCACACTACACCTCCACACTACACCTCCACACTGAACCTACACACTACACCTCCACACTACACCTCCACACTACACCATCACACTACACCTCCACACTACACCTTTACACTACACCTCCACACTACACCTCCACACTACACCTCCACACTACACGCTACACCTTTTTGCTTCACCTCCAATTAGACATTATATCTGTAAAAAATAGTAATACACGCCTGTGTTTCCATGGGAACTGTTTCTTCAATGTGGGATGTGCTTGTGTACCGCACAGGGTGCTGGTGCGCAAGAAGCTATAGAAGTTAGCCGTAAACACGCGATCATACACGCCGTGGGTTTTGGCATTCGTCCACGTCTTTCCTCGACTCGACTCATGAGACTCACGCCGGTCCTGAAAAGTCGCTAATTAACGCTGAAGCAACACGAAGAGCTGAAACAGCAGATGGCGTTTCTATAGCAACCCTCTCCTCCTTGTTTACCTTGCTGTGTCGGGATAATTAGCAGAAAAAACGGCTTTGATGTAGAGATTTGGGGCACAAACTTTTTCACAAATCTTTGCTTTTATATAGCGGGGGAAATGCGGTTAGAGTGCATAACAATAGGGAAATAAACAAATAAATAACATCTGTTTATTCACACATACACCTGAATTGGTTTTAGTTTATGTTCCACATTTTCCAGCTTTTTGCGTTACCGTGGCAACTGGGTCTTGCCTTTGACTCCGTCCCAAACCCCATAGTCCTGTCCTGAATCACATTAACAACGCTGTGTGGTGTTACAACATTTCTAGCCAAGATGCTATGAGCTAGCTAGCGTCGCGATTGGCCCTAGTTGTGTAGTTCATGTTCATGTTCAACTGGAGTTTCTAATTGGCTGCATCCTATAATACTTTCCTGTCAGCTTTGTCCCTGCCCCCAATCACCTGACTCAGCAATGCATAGTATACACATCGAACCAGCATGATGATGACGAAGAACAGCTCCGTCTATACGAAACTCCAATGCACTGTATGAAACAGCCAGTTCTCAGGTCTCCATGACAACTGGCTGTTTGTTTGTTTGTTTGAATAGTTGGTTGGTTATTTGTTTTAATATTTACATAATGAGGGCTGCAGCAGAGTGACTTTCCTGAGTGACTGATAAAATTCAGCAACATCGCATTTTGTGTAGATGAAACAAAAAACTAACAAACATCTAGAACAAAGCAAACTGAAACAAATGAGTTGTTTCCTGATTGGTTAATACACTGGAGGAGTTCTTTCTTTGTGTAGATGACAAAAAAACAAATGAAAAACCAAACAAACAAACAGGAAAGTAAAACTGACAAAAGGAACCGAACCACTTCTGATTGGTTAAGACACTTCAGTGAGCAGGTGGCAGAAGCAAACAAATAAATGATTCTAGAATTACTCTAGAAAATGTGTTAAATTGGATAAATTAAAACAAACGAACAAACAAAAACATTTACCGCACAAGCAACTGAGCTGATTCATGATTGGCAAATCAAATTGTGCTGAGCTTTTTTCTTTGTGTGGACTAAACAAACAAACAAACAAACAAACAAATAAGGAAATACATATTAAAGTAAACTGAGATTAGAAACTAAACTGTTTCTTGACTGGCAAAAAAAACAGCAGATGACCCACTGTGAAGACTGCAGCAACAAACAAATAAGTAAACAAATAAATAAACAAATAAGTAAACAAATAAATAAACAAATAAGTAAACAAATGAATAAACAAATAAGTAAACAAATAAAGCAGAAAAAACCTGGAGCTGTTTTCTTATTGCCTCATACAAGTTTGTAATTTTCTCTTTTGTGTAAAACAAATAAACTAAACAATCAATAAAACAAATAAATAAATAAACACATCTGATTGATGGAACCGAATGAGGCGTTTCCTGATTGGCTGATAAAAATGATGAATGATCTGTAAAGTTTCAGATTAAAGCCGCAGTTCTCTCCAGAATTTTCCACAGACGCTGGACTGCGTAGATCAGCGGCTGCGAGAAGAACATCCCTCATTTACATACTAATGAATATTTATGTGTGTTTGCGTGCGTGGGGAAGGATGTCGGAGGTGTGGAAATGTTCTTGTGATTATTTATAGTTGGAAAATGTAAAAAAAAATAAAATCCACAATTTCGAAGGGGAAGTAGACCCTAGGTGGGTCTGCTGAAGGTTTTGAAAGAATAGCGAGGATGGGCATGGTCATGGTAGACGAGAAACCTACACACTTCAGCTTCACACTTCCCGAGGAACCTCAAGAGACTCGAGTGTGATTTGTGGTTAGCTTTGTGTTCAATAGAAAGCAAACTGTGTGTGTGTGTGTGTGTGTGTGTGTGTGTGTGTGTGTGAGAGAGAGGTTTCCTTGAGGCAAGCCTGAAAGTGTGAACTTTATACTGCTGCATCAACAACCCAGATATTTCAGTGTCACTTCCTGCTCCTGGCGAACTCCTCTCTTATGCTAGTGCTTAGCACCGTGTTTTTGTACATACTAGCTTCTTTTTGATCTTTGAGATCTAATTTGTGAAGATCTTGGTTCTGCCTGATCTTCGGGTTTGGGTTGCATGTTGGAGCAGGAGAATGGTGTGATTTCATTGATACTTTCAGCTCACTGGTTAGCCACATGTTTGCGGATTGCTAGCTCTAATTTAGCGTTTTTTCTTGCTAACTCGTTAAAATACTCAGTGATTTTTTTCCTCCTGAATTAAACAGGTGTATAAATATCTTGCTATCGAAGGCTAATTTAGCGATAGCGTTGTTAGTTAGCGTGTATCAGCACAGGGGTTAGCAAAAGGTTGTCAATTAGCGATCTGCGCGTAGCACAGTGAAGGATCGAAGTTCTTAATGGAGCGTATTGAATAAACTGAGAGTTTCTCTTTTCTCTCTTTCTCTCTCTCTCGCTCTCTCTTTCTCTTTCTCTCTCTCTCTCCGCTCTACAGAGAACTCATTAACAGATCTATAGGTAATTAAATGAGTACAGGTTAGTCCCTCTGAAACGAGAGAGAGAGAGAGAGAGAGAGAAGCTTGGATAGATAGAGGAATGGATAGAGGGATAGAGTAATGAGGTGATAGAGGAATGGATGGAGGGATAGAGTAATATAGTGATATAGGGATGGAAAGAGTGGTATAGTGATGTATAGAGGGATTA
>MU526172.1:834868-837368 GCA_024362625.1 Silurus asotus
ATAATAAATAGCTAATTTAATTAGCTAAAAGAATTATGCAAATGTTTTATAATTATGTGTGAATATGTAAATACGCTGTGGCGACCCCTAATGGCAGAAGCTGGAAGAAGAAGAAGAAGAAAAAGGAGAAGAAGAAGTGTGTATATGTAAATACTGTAAATATAAAATTATACATATATATTATTTATTTATATCTGAAAATGATAAAAATATAAGATCAATATGACGCACTGATTTATTGTTGGAATTGTTCCTGTGTGGCCAATTGCTTGTGGACACCTGACCATCAGCTCATGTCCTGTTTTCTGAACATCTCATTCCACATCCAGTCCCCATTGGCTGTTATAATGAGCTCCACTCTTCTGGGAAGATGTTCCACTAGATTTTCTGTGGAGATGTATTCAGCTCTGAGGGTGTTAGTAAAGTCAGGTAGTCATGTGGGTGAGAAGGTGAGGAGGTTCCTGGGGTGCAGTCAGCCTTTATATTGATCTCAAAGGTGTTAAATAGGGTTGGAGCTCCACAGAAGATATCTACATCTATATCTTCCACAGACTTATGGAAAGCAGATCTTCATGGAGTTCGCTTTGTGCACAGGGACAGTGTCATGCTGGTACAGGTTTGAGTCTCCAAGTTCAAGTGAAGGAGAACAATCTCATTCTCCTGCAACAAAAGACGTTCGATTTAATTGTGTGCCTCCAAATTTGTAGAACATTTTGGAGAAGAACCACAGAAGTCATTTGTCCCAATACTTTTTTAATATATTGGGACATATGTATATTATTAAAATGTGGGCGGGGCTATGGAGTGATTTTTACCCCAGGGTTGTGTTTTGTGTATGGGTTATGAATGGTGTAGACCCCTGTGGTGGTGGTGGTGGTGTGGTGGTGGTGGTATCTCGCAGAGGAACGTTGGAGATGTGGTCTGTACTTTCTATCAGGACCTAAAGCTGATAGCTGGTGGTGAATTTCTGCGTTTGGTGATTCGATGTGTTTAATATGAAGGACAGCACGAGTGTGTTTCTGTTCTCTCACACACACACACACACACACACACACACACACACACACACACACACACACACACACACACACTCTCTCTGAATTACTGTGACTCATTCAGCAGAGTCACACTGCTCTGATTCACAGCAGGACAGCTTTATTCACTCCCTCTGAGTGTGTGTGTGTGTGTGTGTGTGTGTGTGTGTGTGTGAGACGGGGACTGTATTCTTCTTCTCTGCTAGACGCTCCACACCGGATATGTCCTCTAAAAAAAAAAGAAAAAAGTGTGGGTGGGTGTATAGAAAGAGAGATGGAGAGACAGATGGAGGAAAAGGTTCAGGAACGAAAAGAAGAGGATGTAAAAGAAAGAGGGAGACAGAGAAATAGAAGATAGGCGAGAAAGAGATAGAGGGTGAAAAGCGATAGAGATTAGGAGATGGAAAGAGAGAAAAGGAGAGACTCCGACAGATGGAAGGGCGAAGGATGGAGGAGAAAAGATTTTTAAATGGGTAGAAAAGGACAGAGACAGACTAGACAGTGAGTGAGACAAAGAGAGACAGAGAGCTGGTGAGTCCATGTGTCACTAATCAGGGATCTAGTGAAACTTGCAGACAGACAGACAGACAGACAGACAGACAGGCAGACAGACAGCTAGTAAGACATGCAATGAGACAGACAGACAGGCAGCGGGGCAGACAGACAGGGAGAGTGTAAAATAAAATAGCAGTGAGACAGACAGGTGAGATGATGAGACAGGCAGAAAGAGAGACTGTGATGCAGACAGGGGGACAGTAAGACAGGCAGGTGAGACGATGAGACTGGCAGGGAGGCAGACAGAAAGGGAGACAGGCAGGCAGTGAGGGATTTAGAGAGACAGACAGGCAGTGAGATAGACTGACAGTAAGACAGACAGGTAGACAGTGAGAGGTGAAGTGAAAGAAATGGAGACAGACAGGAAGACAATGAGATAAAGAGGTCTTGAGAATAAGGGACCTTGAAAAGGTCTTGAAAATATCAGTGCAAAGAGAAATGTTGTTGTTTAAATACATAAAAAGCTGGAAAAACATGGCCTTGGAATGCAAGCAGGCAGTAAGACAGGCAGACAGACAGACAGGTAGACGATAAGACATTGAGATAGACTGGCAGTGAGACAGACCGAAAGGGTGACCAGCATACAGTGAGCAATGCAGTGAGACAGTAAGGTAGACCGGCAGTGAGACAGGCAGTGAGACAGACGGGAAGACAGACTGCTCCCCCCACGAGGACGGTGTGTGTGTGTGTGTGTGTGTGTGTGTGTGTGTGTGTATGGATGTAATTGGTGATAATGTGAAGGTGTGTCTCAGGTCACGGGCTGCTCAGGATCAGCAGGATGGCGAACGCTGCTCTCGCTGGTCCTCGTGAGCAAACTCTGATTAAATTGTTTTAATTGAAGCGTGTGTTGGATGAAGAGCTCGATCTGGGAAGTCTGCGTTCAGGTCTTCAGAGGATTGTGGGTAATTGTA
>MU526172.1:846470-851470 GCA_024362625.1 Silurus asotus
GTCCTGTGAGGTGCAGTGATTCTCTCCACCATGCAGACGTGCTCCATTCAGTCAATCTGTCTGCTACCCTGTGCTGAGGGTCCACTGGAGTAGTGCTAAAAGTGTCGCTGTCCGTTCAGCACCCTGGTGGAAGCAGCTTGTCTGTGGTCCAGAGGTCTTTCAATAACATACGGAAATACAGTGCAGACAGACAGATGAACAGACAGACAGACAGACAGACAGGCAATCTAATGTACAGACATGCAGACTTACAGACAGACTGACTGATAGACAGGCAGATAGATAGAGAAACAGGCAGACAGAAAGGCAGACAGACTGGTAGACAAACAGGCAGATAGATGTACAGACGAGCATATTGATGGACAGACGGGCAGATAGATGGACAGACAGGGAGAAGGATGGACAGACAGATAGACGGATGTTAATATAAATCTATTTTGTTGGTCTGACAGTGTTAATGGAACTACATTAAGTTGATTGATTTCCATAAAGGAATCATTAAGATGCTAATTTTCATCGTGGAGGTTTAGGAAAAATGTGTGTGTGTGTGTGTGTGTGTGTGTGTGTGTGTGCGTGCGTGCGTGTGTGTGTGTGAGGTGTTTGTGTTAAAGGTTTGTGTGAGGTGTGTGTGTGAGATGTGTACAAGCTTTGTGTGCGGTGTGTAGATGTTTGTTTGTAAAAAGGTGTGTAAGGTGTATGTGAGGTGTATGTGAGGTGTGTGTGTGTGTGTGTGTGTGTGTGTGTGTGTGTGTGTGTGTGTGTGTGTGTCCAGGGAGGGAAATGTCCATGTGGGAATTGGATTGGAGATGTGTGTGAAATGTTAAATCAGGCAGTGAGGAGGATGGTGAGGGAGCTGTGGAGGTTTCTGATGAAGAAAGGAAGAGTGGAAACAAGGAGGAGAGAAGAGGAGAGGGTAAAGAAAGGAGGAGTGAGGTGGGGAAATAAAGAGAAAGCACTAGAAATAAGAAGAAAGGAAAAGAAGGAGAAGGAGAAAGGAGAAGAGGAGGACATTTGATGGGTTCAGGATTTGAAGGTTCAGTCATCTCTTCTCACAGCTCTGTTCACACTGAGAGTGGAGATTGTGTGTTACATTTTTCACCAGAGAATAACATGATATAGTGCAGTGTGTCAGAGCACTTTATATATATATGTGTGTGTGTGTGTGTGTGTGTGTGTGTGTGTGTGTGTGTGAGATCTTCTCTCACTCATTATGTGCTGTGAGAGACACACCCCACAGTCTGTTCCTGCCACTGTCATCTTTAATTGGTAGAGATTTGTCAGCCAATCAGAGCAGAGCTGTCTGGAACAAGCAGGCGTATGACACTTGGCCACGCCCATTTTTAATTAGTCATGTGTTTTTCTCAACAGCCAATTAAAGACAAATCAAAGCTGATGCTCACTAACGAGATCCTGACTGTCAAACTAACGTCCTACTCTAACACAATCACACAATCTCTCTCCCTCTCTCTCTCTCTCTCTCCCTCTCTCTCCTCTCTCTCTCTCTCTCTCTCTCTCTCTCTCTCTCTCTCTCTCTTTTTGTCTGTCTGTCTGTCTGTCTCTTTCTCTCTCTCTCTCTCTCTTTTTGTCTGTCTGTCTCTCTTTCTCTCTCTCTCTCTCTCTCTCTCTCTTTCTGTTGTCTGTCCATTTGTTATTGTTTTTGTTATTCTGTTTGTCGTGTCTTAAATCAGAGTGGTGATGGAATATAGCGAGTGAGTGAGAGTTTTTCCCATTCGTTGACGGTAAAGCTGATAACGAGCGCATTGTATGCTGCAGGATGTGACAAGTGTGTGTGTGTGTGTGTGTGTGTGTGTGTGCGTGCGTGTGTGTGTGTGTGTGTGTGAGACTCTTAAAAGTGTGAAGTCGGTGCATTTTAGGCGTCAGGAAGTGAGCGAGAAAGCACTGAGATCGGAAGAAGAGAGGGGTGAACTCAAGGGCAGTGTGTGTGTGTGTGGATGCTCCTGAAAATGCTATTAATTCTGCTTCATTTATATGTCAAGTGTGTGTGTGTGTGTGTGTGTGTGTGTGTGTGTGTGTGTGTGTGTGTAATGTTTTGGCCATCACACAATCAAATCTCTGCTTTTCACTGTTCCTAAAGGAAGTGATGTCATCATCTAGCAACATTAGCGTGATTAGCGCTAGCTATACTATACACTAATAAATATGCTAGCTGGAACCAGAACTGGAGAATGTTAACATGAACAGCTGGCTACATACATGTTTGTGGACACCTCAGCAAAAGATCTCATTCCATTCCACATTCCCTGTTCTAATGAGCTCCACTCTTCTGGGAAGATGTTTCACCAGGTCTTTGTGGAGAT
Source organism: Silurus asotus (assembly GCA_024362625.1). Classification (NCBI taxonomy): domain Eukaryota; kingdom Metazoa; phylum Chordata; class Actinopteri; order Siluriformes; family Siluridae; genus Silurus; species Silurus asotus. Next base: position 848,789 of record MU526172.1, read on the forward strand.
TCATTCAGCTATAAGAAGGTGTGTTAGTAAAGTCAGGTACTGATGTAGGTGAGAAGGTGAGGAGGCCTGGGGTGCAGTCAGCGCTCACATTCATCTCAGTAGGGTTGGAGTTGTGTAGCATGAGATCTTTCACATATTTCCAACCCATGGTAAGCAGATCTTCATGGAGCTGACTTCGTGCACATCGTCATGATGGAACAGGTTTGTGTCTCCAAGTTCATGTGAAGAAAAGGAAGCGTTTTCTTCGCAGTTGTGTGCGTTGAAGTTTGTAGAAGAACCACATGTGAACGTTGGAGATGTGGTCTGTACTTTCTATCAGGACCTGAAGGTGAAAGCTGCTGGTGCATTTCTGCAGAGCAGTTTGGATTTGTTTGTTAGTCATGGTGTTGTGTTTGATGTCAGTCTGATGTGAGGAACTTCATCGTCTCTGGACAATTTAATATTCCTGAAACCAGTATTGATTTTTTTTTCCCTCCTGTTTTTTTTTCTCACCACGCTCTTATCTCCTGCCTGACCGTTTCTCCTTCTCAGCATCTCCTTATCTCTTCATCTCACCGGTTATCTGTCCATCTCATCTTTCCTTTGTCCTCTAAATGTGAGCGCTCGTCCTCCGTCCTGCGTCCTGCGTCCTGCGTCCTCAGCTCGTCAGCAAGGTGGAGATTTCCAAAATGTGAACGATTCAAATGAATTGTTTCAAAAGATTCAGAATTCAAACAAATTTATGTTCAATACAAAACGAATAATAAAAATAATAATTCTAAATAGAGTTGAAATATAATAAATATTTTAATTCTTATTATTTTTATCATTATAGTTATTATTATTATTGGGTTGAATGCATTCTGGTTCCCTCGATTCCCACGCACACGTTTTTTTGCACGTTTTCAGAAGTGAACGTATGTGAACGCGTGTGTGTGTGTGTGTGTGTGTGAGGATGAAACTGTGAGTGGTGTCAGAGCAACACCTGAGCTCACAGAGGGACTGGAAATATTTTAGCATCAGCAAAAAATGTCTCACCAACATTCCTGAGCGCAGAGTGGGAAAGAAAATCGCAAAAAAGTGAGCAGAAAATCCAAACAGTAAAATCATGTCGGAAAAAAATAAGCAGGAAAAACGAGCGGGAATTTTGTGTGGAAAAACATGTGGGGGAAAAATAGCAGAAAAAGCAGGCAGTAAAATCAAGCAGGAAAAATAGGAGAAAAACGAGTGGAAATAATGAGCGGGAAAAAAACGAGTGAAACATTTCAGCAGGAAAAATGAGTGTGGAAAACGAGTGGAAAAAGACAAGAGGGACAAAAACAGGTGGAAAACAGGGATACCATCAGGGATTAGCATTAGCGTTTAGCGTTCACATTTTCTTTAGCGTCTGTCTGATTCTCTGGAATCTTGAAAATTCCAAAATGCTTTTGGTTTGAAAAGTTCTGGAAATAAATACAACTTTTATTAATAACATAACATTCAAAAAAATATTGAATGTACATGTAAATAAATATAACGACGTTTTAACGTAATGATATTTACATCAATGGAGAAATGCACAAAATTGTAATAAATAAAAAAAATATTATGAGTTTTTATTTATTTCTTTTTTATTATGTTTAAAATTTGCAGTCAAATTTAAATCCCTGAAAACAAAACTGTCCATTCAGTGTTACGGCGCTAATATAATGACGTTTTAACATAATGATATTTACATCAATGGAGAAATGCACAAAATTGTAATAAATAAAAAAAATATTATGAGTTTTTATTTATTTCTTTTTTATTATGTTTAAAATTTGCAGTCAAATTTAAATCCCTGAAAACAAAACTGTCCATTCAGTGTTACGGCGCTCATTAGCAGGACAGAAGCTACATGTAGGTGAGAGTGAGCTGTTACGTGTGTTGGAGTTGATGGGAATAGTGAACTAGTGCTTCTGGTCATGTGACTCTTGTGTGGATTGTATTGTGTTATTAGAAGCTAGCTGGTGAGCCAATCAGGACCAATCAGGAGTCGGTGTAAAGATGATGCAATCAGTCCTTAATCATGAGACTGACTGAGACTGTGTGTGTGTGTGTGTGTTTGTTCTTTAGAGTGTGTGTGTGTGTATGCTGAAGCGGCTGTGTGATTAGGAGTGGCTGTGGGAGATTGTGTGTGTGTGTGTAAGTACAGGTGAGCGCAGTCATGGATGAGAACGTGTACCAGTCCTTATCTCGTCCTCGAATGGAGCTCAGCTACTCCAGTTCTTCTGAGGAAGAGGACGAGTCCAACCTCCGTCACAAACACTACAGAGACTCTCGCGCTCACTCACACACTCACACCGAGTACGAACCCGACCGCAGGTTCACCTACAACAGCCACAAAATACGCAGGAAACCCCATGACGTCACCGCCAATGGTGAGTACACACACACACACACACACACACACAAATAAATACACACGCATGCACACACACACACACAGACACACACAAATAAATACACACACACACACCCGCACACGCACACACAAATAAATACACAAGCATGCACGCGCGCACACACACACACACACACACACACACACACACACACACACACACATATACACATACACACACCAATAAATACACACACATGCACGCACACACACACACACACATATACATACACCCACTTGAATGCACACACGCACACACACACACAAAAACACACTTACAC
>MU526172.1:856470-861470 GCA_024362625.1 Silurus asotus
CGGTCTCCTTCTGACATAAAGATCTGACTCTTTCTCAATTACTCATCTGACCTTCTCTAGTTAGACATCTATCTTCTGACCTAAATGTTCAACACCTTCTGACTAAAAGATCTGGCTACTTTTTAAATTAAAGATCATCCCATCCTCACCTGAAGGTCTCATCCAGTTTATTGTTATGATCGGTCATGGCATGGTTCTCTTTGTGTTGGAGATCCAACCACTGCTGACAAAAAGATCTCACCACTTTTTTTAAGATAAGGAATCACTTTATTCAAACCTGAAGACTAAATGAAAGCTCTGGAATCTTCTGCCTAGCAAACCTGGTTCTCTTTCAGTTCTAGTTTATTATGGTTTAAAGGTCTGGATTCTTCTAATGTAAAGGTCTGGATTCTTCTGTCTTGAAGGTCTGAATTCTTCTGTCTTGAAGGTCTGAATTCTTCTGTCTTAAAGGTCTGGATTCTTCTGTCTTAAAGGGCTGAATCTTCTGTCTTAAAGGTCTGGATTCTTCTGTCTTAAAGGTCTGAATTCTTCTGTCTTAAAGGTCAGGTCTGGATTCTTCTGTTTGGAGATGTGAATCTTTTTGAGCCCATTATTTTGTGTTCTCCTTCTGATCTGAAGCTTTGGCTCCACGTGACACTCATTTCTTTTTGGATCTGTTCCTTAATGTCTTACTTATTCCACCTCTTTTCCCTTGAAGATCTCCGTCTGTTTATCAGAGCTTCTCTGAAGCAGAAGGATCATCAGGAACACTATTCCAGGGATCAGAACTCAGTCAGTACTGGATGACTAATAACTGCGTTTGGTAATGACTGGTTATGAGCGTCTGCTTTATTACGCACTATTTATAAGGCCTTTGTTGTTTTCTCTCTCATACAGACGACCTGGTTAGCGAGGAATAAAAGCTTCTGGAAGTTTGTTTAGGGCAAAATTCACCCTTTAAAAGTTCTCTGTGTGCATGTGTGCAGTTATTAGTCATTAATTACTGCAGAATTTAAAGTGTTACCAAAATATCAAACTCCCTCTGCCTCAGAACTCTTGTCTCATTAATCTGTTCTCCTTTTCCTTGATGATCTAAAAACCCTGACGTTGGAGAGTTGTTTCCTCCTGTCTCAGAGATCTTCTGACCTATAGATCTGCTCCCTTATTGCTGGCCTCTCCTGACCTAAAGTTCTGCTCTCTCTCATGCCTGCTCTTGTCCCATTCCCTGCCTTCTGTAATCTGATCTTTTATCTGCCGTATCTGATTTGTGGTGCCCCGGAGGAGTCTGATTCATTCTGCTTTACTGATGTGACCTCTCCTGACCTACATCCTTATAGATTTCACCTGCTGGGTCAAGAGCTTCAGGACCTTCTAGTGAAGTGACCTTTACCTTTCTGTCCAAGTTATTTCCTGTAACCGGGGTGGTTTTAGAGATCAGATCCTGAATATGCTGTAACAGAGATAAGATCATAATTATCCCGTGTTAGAGATCAGATTTTGAATATCCTGTATTAGAGATCAGATCCTGAATATTGTGTTTTAGAGATCAGATCCTGGATATCCTGTATTAGAGATCAGATCCTGAATATGCTGTAACAGAGATCAGATTTTGAATATCCTGTATTAGAGATCAGATCCTGGATATCCTGTATTAGAGATCAGATCCTGAAGATTCTGTTTTAGAGATCAGATCCTGGATATCCTGTATTAGAGATCAGATCCTGGATATTCTGTATTAGAGATCAGATCCTGGATATTCTGTATTAGAGATCAGATCCTGAAGATTCTGTTTTAGAGATCAGATCCTTTAATTTATTCCTGTAGAATATTTATTTATATTTTTGTGATTGGACTTTTTTTTTACTGAGGATTTGATTTTTTTGGTTCTAATCCTCTGGATATCGAAGCCCTTCTGTAAAATGCTTTTATGTGTTCGGAGGTTGTTTATTTGTATCAGGAATCTCCGTGTTCTTCAGGAGGACATTGTTACTGAGCAGGAATGGTTGAGAAGTCGGAGGTAAAACACTGACGAGTCGCTTGAAGGCAAAATGAGTTTGTTTGAAACGGCGAAGCGAAAGACCTGTGCAGAGAAACATGACGAGCAGAAAGCGGCGCTGGTCCTCAGGCCGCTCGGTCCGACGCTCAGGCGAAGATCTCAGCACTTTGGTGATTTTAATGAGGCTTTTGAAAGCAGATGATAATTACCTGGGAAGCTCCTCGGCTCGGCTCGGCTCGGCTCGGCTCAGCTCACAGCTTCATTATCTCACATGCAATCAAAAGCCTCCTTTCAGATGTTTGAAAATAGTGCGTTTGTTTACACGCAGACCGACTGATGGGTCTAAAGAAAAAAGACACTCGCTTAACGAGATAAACGAGGGATTCTTACCTCTTTTTTTTCTGCCTTTGAAAAACTGAAACCCTCCCACTTTTTCTCTGTGTGTGTGTGTGTGTGGTGTGTGTGTGTGTGTGTGTGTGTGTGTGTGTGTGTGTGTGTGTGTGTGTGCATATAGCTGCTGTCATTTGAGAGGGGAAACAAAATGGGAAAGGAGGTGAAAAAAGAGAGAGAGAGAGACAGAGAGAGAGAGAGGGGGGGATGAGGGAGGTAGAGAGATGGAGGGAGAGAGAAACAGAGAGAAAGAAAAGCAATATATATTTTACTACCTCAAATTTAATTTCTTTGGAAAGAGTTGTTTTCTCTCATAAACTTTGCTGAAAAGGCACACACACACACACACACACACACACACACACACACACACACACACACACACACTTGTTTGTGTTGTGTTTTTAACAGCAGGTTGTGGTGAATCTCTCTGTCTGTCTCTCATTATTTGCTTCATGATTTATTGCTTTATTTTAGTTTTTATTCGCCGTCTCGCCAAGCTGAGGAAACCACACAGTGTTTTACACACACACACACACACACACACACACACACACAATGCACATAAGATATATATATATATATATGTGTGTGTGTATATTGAATCTGTCCTTCGATTAAAAATCTTTAATAGCAATTTAATCACACATTTGTATCTGTTCTTAATGTACCTTAAATGAACACTTTTCAAGTTTTTTTTTCATATTCTAATCAACATGTACAAATATTGATGTTTTATGCAAATGTATGTTTATTATTAGTAAAACCAAACTCAACAAAGATAAAATATTCTTGTAAATGTTTTAAATGAATTCTGGTGTTTTAAATGATGTAAATCATCAGGACACCAAACGGAACCTTTGCTATGTTTCCACACGGACGGTTTTAAATGCCGGATGTCTGCGTCATGGCGGCGCATCAGTAAAACAAATAAATATTTGAGTAGAAAAGGACGCTGTGATAAATGTGTGTTGTGTTGAAGGTTTTAATTTTGCTTCTTTTATATTTATTTATTTATTTAAATGTATTTTATTTAAATGATAAAACAGAAATGTGCGCTGCATTAATCGCACGTTAATAAAATTATTGCCGTTAAAATTTATTCGGTTAATGTGTTCATTTTGACAGACACAATATATATATATATAAATATCACCTACACGTGTTTGGAATGAGTTAAACTGGTCAGAACCGGTCTCTTCAACTGTCTCTCTTTATCTCCGTCTGCCCCCTGTCCCTCATTCATCCCCTTTCTGTCTGTCTCAATTCAAAGCTCACTTATTTACAGTAAAAAATCCTTCCTCGTTCTCTTGTTCCCTTTCCTCCACCCACTCTCTTCTTTACTCTCATTTCCATGCGATCCATCTTTCCTCTTCAACTTTTTTTTTTTCCACCTTCACTTTGTCACTTTTCTGTATTTTCTCCACCTCTTCTAGAGTTCATGGACATTTAGTACATTTGGGAAAGATTTTCTAGAGTTCCTTTTTGGAATGTAGTGAGCATTCTGTGAACATATGGAACATTAGGCAACATACAGAACATTCTGGAAAATTCTGTGATAATCTGTGTTGATGAACATGTGGATAACGTTCTGAGACACAGAGTTTAGTCGGTAGGGTTCAGGAACACTCTGAAAACTAAAGAGAGTCTAGTTTACAGCTAACTTTATGGATATTCTTCTGTTTCTGGAAATAGTGTAACACATTTCAAAGAACTTTCCATGAAGTATTATGTTGCTGTTTGAAATCTGCAGAAAATTCCAGAAAACGTGTCAATTTTCGAGATATAAACACGTGTTGTAAAACATTTGCATGGTGTATAAAATATAAAAAAATATATATTTATATAACCCCCCCAAACATTTTTTTTTAAAAAAATAAATAAATAATAATAAACAAAAATAAAAAAAAAGAAATCAATAAAAATAAAAAAATAAAAATAAAAAAACAATAAAATTTTTTTTAAACATCATAAACATCTTTCACAACATTCACTGATTCTGGGGAAAAAAATGATCTTCAACCATCTGAAACATAAAGAACCACCATCAGGAAGCTGTTGGTCCTTCTATAAAAAAAAGGTCTTAAAGATGAATAAAAACATATATGGAATTAAAACTCCAGAGTGTTTCGGGTTATGTGCTGTGCGACCTACACCGTGTAGACAATTCAGGAAAGAATCTGGAATATAGGTCTGTGTTTTTCAGTGGAACATCAAGATAATTATCCAGCACGTTCACTATTCTGAAACTATGTAACTTTATGAAATATAAGTATGTAATATTTCATACCATGGAATATTCTGGAATGTACTTATGTTATGGAACATGATCTGGAATGTATAGATCTCTGGGAAACCTGTAGAAGCCACTGTGTGTCTCTGTAGCTGATCTTTAAATGCTTTCCTCCTGAAGAGTAGATAATGAAGGTCACCACTGTAGCAAGCAAACTCTGTCTCTAGTGTCTCCTCACACACACACACACACACACACGCACACACACACACACACACACACACACACACACACTGACTCACACAATAATTTTCTTGTTTTGCATCACTGTACGCCTACACGTCTTCCTGCTGCTGTAAAAAAGTCTGTCTGTCCATCAGTCTCTCTCGCTCTCGCTCTCTC
>MU526172.1:868970-872392 GCA_024362625.1 Silurus asotus
GTGCACATGTGAGTGTGTGTGTGTGTGTGTGTGTGTGTGTGTGTGTGTGTGTGTGTGTGTGTAAAAAGCTCAGAACTGACTCGAGCTGACCTTTCAGTACGGCGATAAAACAGCCAATCGATAGTGTTAACCTGAAGCCCTGGCCACACACACACACACACACACACACACACACACACACACACACACACACACACAGACACATATACACAGAGTACCACATGACCACAGGTTTGTGTGTGTGTGTGTGTGTGTGTGTTTATTTGCTGTTTCTCTCTGTAGCTAATTGAAAACGGCTCCTGATGCTAATTCGACTTCTAGCCGTATTTGGGCTTCCTGTAAATGTCATATCTCCATATATGGATATTTAATTATCACTGTTATGATTAACAGCATGTGTGAACCCTAGGAAAAGAGAGGAAAGACAAGAAACGAGAGAGGAGTGAGAGAGCAAGCTAGAGAGAGAGAGAGAGAGAGAGAAAGAGAAAGACAGAGAGAGAGAGAGAGAGAGAGAGAGAGAGAGAGAGAGAGAGAGAGAGAGAGAGAACAAAAAAATAAAGGAAAAAAATGAGAAGTCATGGGACAGAGAAAGAAAAGAAAAGAACTGACAAGTAAAAAATACAGAAAAGTGATGGTAGAGAAAGAAAAGAAAAGAAAAGTGGTTGAAAGAGTTGAGAAAAAAGAAAAAAGGAAAAAATCTAAAGAAAAGTGATGAGAGAGAGAGAGAGAGAGAGAGAGAGAGAGAGAGGGATGTTGAAGATGAGGAAGTGTGAGATGGAGTGAAACGCTCTGATTAAAATCAGTCTCTGGCATGTCCTTGTCCTCCTGCTGTGTGACCTCCTCCTCCTCCTCCTCCTCCTCCTCCTCCTCTTCCTCCTCCTCCTCTTCATCATCCTCATCATAATCTTCATCTCTCTGTTTGTTTGTGTTTTTACACAGTTGTATCAGTCATCACTTTTCAATTCTGTGTGAGTGTGTGTAAGTGTGTGTGTGTGTGTGAGTGTGTGTGAGTGAGTGTGTGTGAGTGTTAGTTATTTATTAAATAATAATAATATTAATAATAATAATAATAATAATATTAATAAATAAATAGAATTTGATAAATAAACAGATTTACATTTCTAAACTTAGAGACTTTAAAGTACGAAAAAACTGGAAAGTTCAGGAGAAGCGCAGCTGACGGAGCAGCTCCTGGCTAAGACGGAATAATTAAAAAGGAATTATGTTATAGATATTTCATTTCAGCAGAACGCAGACGTTCTTCTAGCCTACGCGTCTGACGCCGTGGTCCTACTCCAGCTTTGTTTCTAATGTAATTTGCAGCGTTTGTGCTGCAGCTGCAGGAAAACCTGCCCGGAACGTCCTCACCAAATGACTGATATTTGTCAGACTGGTGTGACGACTCGGTGGCAGACAGTAATATCACATCATCTCTGCTCCGTAATCAGATTTTACCTGCTTTGTGTGTGTGTGTGTTTGACGTGAATGATGCAGTGTAATATTCCTGCGTCTCACAGAGGAAGGAGGAAATGTGATTTGGTAAATTGTGCTCGGAGATGCACATTGATTTTCATAAACGCGCATTTAAATGAGACGAATGTACAAGAGGGTTCGGAATACTGTAAATGCCCTACCCTGTGTGTGTGTGTGAGTGTGTGTGTGTGTGTGTGTGTGTGTGTGTGTGTGTGTGTGTGTGTGTGTGTGTGTGTGAGTTACACTCTCCTGAATCTGTGTTACAGTCAGAGGTGCTGTGGATTATTTGGGACGAGCTCTGTTGCCATAGTGACCGTGCAGGGTTAACGATCCCTCACCCTGTGTATGTGTGTGTGTGTGTGTGTATATGTGTGTGTGTTTGTGTGTGTGTGTGTGTGTGTGTGTGCAGTAAAAGTAAAAGTGCAAAGAGCCGAATCACTGTTGTTCATCACTCCATCCATCCCTCCATCCATCCATCCATCCATTCCTCCATCCTAAATGTATCTTACCTATCTTACCTGGTGTAACTGGAGTAACTGGTGTAACTGGTGTAACTGGAGTAGGTGGTGTAACTGGTGTAGGTGGTGTAACTGGAGTAACTGGAGTAGGTGGTGTAACTGGTGTAGGTGGTGTAACTGGAGTAACTGGTGTAACTGGTGTAACTGGAGTAGGTGGTGTAACTGGTGTAGGTGGTGTAACTGGTGTAACTGGAGTAACTGGAGTAGGTGGTGTAACTGGTGTAGGTGGTGTAACTAGTGGGCAACTGGTGTGTAACTGGTGTGTAACTGGTGGGTAACTGGTGTGTAACTGGTGTAACTGGTGTAACTAGTGGGCAACTGGTGTGTAACTGGTGTAACTGGTGTGTAACTGGTGTGTAACTGGTGTAACTGGTGTGTAACTGGTGTAACTGGTGTGTAACTGGTGTGTAACTGGTGTGTAACTGGTGTGTAACTGGTGTAACTGGTGTGTAACTGGTGTAACTAGTGGGCAACTGGTGTGTAACTGGTGTAACTGGTGTAACTGGTGTGTAACTGGTGTGTAACTGGTGTGTAACTGGTGTGTAACTGGTGTGTAACTGGTAAAAGGAATACGGCAGAGCTCAGTGCTACACCACACTTTCTAAAGATAAAATAAATAAAATGAATTTAATTCTATAATTGAATAAAAATGTACTTATTTTAAAGCAAAAAGTTTTTTTTCTTTGCATGTTGAGTTTTTTACGCTTGTGTAAAGTTTCACTGATCAGAAAAACCCCACTGTGTCGAGTGACTGCAAAAAATCTCTTCGTTTTTATTTTCAATTATTGATATAAAAAATGCTGAGAATAAAAAAGATTTTATTTCTGACTGCGATTCTCAAAAACACTTTATTTAAAATATTAATAATTATAAAAAAAATACAATAAACAACATCAAATGAAATATGAATGTAAAACTCCACCCCCACCTTTTTTATCTCACTCTTTCTATCCGTCTCTCATCCTCCCCTTATTTCTTCCTCTCTTCCTGCTCTCTCTCTCTCTCTCTCTCCCTCCTCTCTCTCTCTCTCTCTCTCTCTCTCTCTCTCTCTCTCTTTCTCTCTCCCCCTCCCCTCTCTCTCGCCCCCTTTTTTCTTTCTCACAGTCTAATCATTTCCTGACGTCTGTTCTAATCGCCTAAGACGTTCTCCTTCTCCTCTCTCTTCACCCTCCATCCGTCCATCTGTCCTTTCTTCCTTACTTTATTTTGAGATGAACGAGTGCGAGTGCCGATCCCCGGATCAGGATCGATTTATGATGGAGGTCTGATTGCGTTAGTATGAGACGCCCCACTCGTTTCCTCAGCCGCAGGAACACACAGAGAGATGAGGGTCTGGAGCTGCTTTCAAATTAATTTCAGAGCGTCTCTTACTCTCTCGTTCTCTCTCTCTCTCACTCTCTCTCCCTCTCTCTCTCTCTCTCTCTCTCTCTC
>MU526172.1:881255-883755 GCA_024362625.1 Silurus asotus
GGGGGCGAGGTTGAGACGGAGTGTTGTTGTGATAATAAGTCTAACACTTCGCCTCCGTAAGGTGAGGAATGGAAACACAGCCAGGGGGCAGGCAGGGAGACGGTGAGATGAAATTATTCATGTGTGATTGATGAGAACGCAAATGCAGAAGTTGGTAAACTTGAGTCGAGTATTGAACTTGAGCTGACTCCAGAATGGATCTGTATCTGATCTAGCAGCTCTGCAGAGCTCATAATCATATCCAGGTCTCTGAAAGATCATCCTGTTTCCTGGGGAGGTACAAGGTTCCTGGGTAAACAGACGCATGAGTAGGTTTTTGTTTCAGAGCTGGAGAACATTCTGTTTCTAAGTTTCTGAGCAGGTCTCAGGGTAGACATGAGGTTTTCTGGGAAGTGTTTATCGGAGGCAGGTACTTAGTAGGCACTTGGTTCCTGGTTTCCTGATCAGGTATGGATTTTTGGTTGTGGCTTGGAGGTTTTCTGGAGGCACCTGGGAAGGTCAAGTATTTCCAGGAAGGTACAAACCAGGGACCAGTTGGTTTCCAGTGCCAGTTCCTGATGGAGCCCATGGTATACATGAGAAGGTTTGTTCCTGGCGGACGGTGTACTGGTACCAATACAAGGTACTGTTTGCTCAAGAGATTTTGTGATTGGAGTGGGGTTTCTGTGGGACAGGTATAAGTAAGACGTGGGATTTCAGGGTAATGATGGATGGAGGCAGGTTCAGTGTTCCAAGTGTCACATGGTTTCTAGGTGGGTTTTGGCTTCCAGATAAAGCATGGTTTTTGAGGGTAAGGGGCGAGTCACATGCCTTTTTGGGGGCATAAGGTTTCTTGAAAACACTGCGGTTCCTGGGAGCTCATTGATTTGGATGGTTTCAAAATAAAAAAGATGAAGGTTTGGAGGTAGACACGTGGTTCCTGAGTAGACTTTTAGATGAGGCACTTTATTTTGGGGTGGCGATAGTCACAAGGTTCATGGGTGGGAACAAAGTTTCTAAAAGGGAACGAGGCTCCTTAGAGGCAGAAACTTGTAACCAAACCTGGTTCCTATGATGCAGATGCTTGTTTTTCAGGGAGGTTTTGAGGAAGGCTCCATGAGAGTCACATGGGTTTCTGGTTAGGTTTTGGCTTTAAGATAAAGCATGGTTTTTGAGGGTAGTTGGCTAGTCACATGCCTTTTCATTGGGCAAAAGGTTCCTGGGAGGCAGATACCCATAGATACACTTGGCTTAATATAAATAAGATTTGCTGGTTCTGAGCACACACAAAGCCTCTGAGATGAAGGTTCAGAGTTAGACACATGGTTCCTGAGTAGGTGAAGGCTTTAAGAAAGGGTACTCGAGTTTTTGGGAGAGTCACAAGGTTCCTGAGCGGAAACTTGTAATGGAACATTTCTTGGAGGACCTGCTCGGGCATTCGGTTTCTGGATAACTATTGGTCTCCAGAGAAGTCGCGTGGTTATTTTTGCAGCAGCAACGTGGTGTAAGTGAACTTTCTCAGCGATGAGTGATGTTTAGTGGCAGAATGTTCTTTGGTCAGATGTTTGAGCTGTTGAAGTCCAGAGAAAAGTGTAGTTAATAATGTGCCTGAGGGTCAAAGATCCTGCGCTAATGATGTTCCTGCTACGAGATGTTCTCATTAAAACTCCATTTGCTCTTTCATGAGACTGCGTCGTTCCGAACCTCTTCTAATAGCGTATTAGGGCCGAGTCCTGGGGAAAACCTGTGGCGGTGCTGTGATTCAAACGCGCGATGTTGGAGTGAGGAATCTCGGCCTGGCGTTGTTTCACCACCATAAATGAAGAAGTTACAATTTTGTAATTTTGTCGCACACTTTATCTTTTAATGAGCTCTCGTGTAGAAGCTTCAGTTATTAACCTTGAGGGAGGCAGGAGAACATTTTACAGCACACTACAACTGTGTGTGTGTGTGTGTGTGTGTGTGTGTGTGTGTGTGTGTGTGTGTGTGTGTGTGTGTGTAAGACTGTGAGGTGCATGTGCTTCCATTTATGCTTTAATTAAGGAGCGGTCTCTGTAGAGAGCAAACGGCGATCAGAATGTGTGTGTGTGTGTGTGTGTGTGTGTGTGTGTGTGTGTGTGTGAGACACCTCTAAGCCATTCAGGTGTTTAATGACCAGGCGTGCACTGTCCCATAATTAGGCGTGTGTTTGTGTGAGAGAAAGACATTTACTACAGACCTTACATAATCTGTGCAATAAAACTGCCCAATAAACAGGAGTAACATATGCACACACACACACACACACACACAACACACACACACACAAACACTGACACACACACACACACACACACACACACACACACACACACACACACACACACACACACACACACTGACACACATTCTGTCCCTGTAGAACGGCATATAATTTATACTTTTGATAGCAGTAACGCATTCCTCTTTCATGTGTCACACATCAAATATAAATCAAACTCGTGTGTGTGTGTGTGTGTGTGTGTGTGTGTGTGTGTGTGTG
>MU526172.1:888755-893755 GCA_024362625.1 Silurus asotus
TCTCTGAGTCCTTTTCTGACGCAGACCAATTTACAGAGCTGAGTGTGATGAGGAAACCCGGGCGGCCATTACAGATGTAAAAGATGATAAAGGGCCGGGCCGTGACATGCTGAAGATTTACAGAGGTAATATCGGCTGCTATTATTACGACGATATCTTTTAGACACAGCTTGTCGAGCTCCCTCCTGGACAGACGCCATCATAACTGTTATTCATAACGAAGGGAAGCGACCCACAGCTCGGAGATCATACAGAACCGTTTCTCTCCAGAAAAAACACCTTACTCGGGTAAAAATATGAAAAAGAAGCCCTGGGTCAGCATGGGAAAGTGTCTCGGGGCAGATGTGCAGGAAGAATCAGCCACTCGGTGTCATGTTACAGAGAAATCATCAACATGATGTGATGCAAATGGACTGCAAACTCGTTCATTCTGGTTCCTTTGGTTCTGCAGGCTGTTGGACTTCATGCTGGTTAATCAGTTGTGATTTTATAGATTAACTCTCCACACTTGGCATGAAAGCGCACTTTGTCTATCGACAGAGGGATAAAAATACTCAGATATCTTCTCTGGTGTCTTCTACGTCTGCTCCGTCTCAATCTGCTGCAGGATTTCAGCCCTGACGTCACCTGACCAGGCTTTATTCACGCTGAGGACGAGTGCTAACCCTAAGTATAGGAATGAATAGATTGAGAATTTAGCATTGTCTCGATATATCTTGGTCATTCGACATTCTCGATATTTCTACTTCCTAATTTTTCCAGACCATGCTAGATTTAAAAAATGAAGACAGCTCTACAGCATTTTCATTTTGTGTCAATGTCTGCCATTCTAGATCTATCCAGCTCCGTATTTATAGTAGGAAATATCACTAAGTGACCATCTAGAATCATCTAGAATCTAAATCTAGAAAATCCGGACATTTTTTTTTAAAATAAAACATCGTCCAGAATGAGATAATAAATAAAACAGAAATAATGTAAGTTATGTATTCTTTCTGTGCGGCCCGGTACCAGCTGACTTACAGACCACTGCTCTAGATCATTTAAAATGTGTTAAGGTCATTTAAGCTAATTCTCCCTTTCAGTATTTCTGCTTAGTTACGGACAAATGTAAATACATCCGTTCATTTTAGGTGTTTCTGAGATTATTCAGTATCATTGTATTTCATTCTAACAAAGCAGAAATAATGACACAACAAATGATCCAGAATGAACTAGATACATGTGGAACGATGCACAATGGTCTAAAATAGCCTGGGAAATGATATAGAAAGACTAAGTATGACCTGGAATTGTAAAATCTATCTAGAATGGAGTCAAATATAAAAATTAACGATTAAACCTGGTCACTTTCTGAAGCGTAATTGTGGATCGTTCGCATAATTGTGGATCGTTCTGCATGTATTGAGTTAATTCTAGACTATTCTTCATGCCATTATTCCTGCTTTGTTCTACAGTATTCTACATATACACAATAAATCCAACATCACATTTGGTTATCATTATATTTCATTCTAGATATAGTATATCAGTATATAAGTAGAAAATATCAAAACGATCAGGAGCTGTCAGTCTAAACATTTAGACTGAAGTCTAGATAAATCTGGCTAATCTCAGTTTACGCTAAACGATTTTAGATCACTGTAAAGTACTTTAGATCATTGCTATTACTGCATTCTTTGACATTCTAGAGAGTTCTTTACTTAACCAGGTTGTTCTAGACCACTGTTTTTATCGGTATTTATGTTTTG
The DNA here is from genome assembly GCA_024362625.1 of Silurus asotus. Classification (NCBI taxonomy): domain Eukaryota; kingdom Metazoa; phylum Chordata; class Actinopteri; order Siluriformes; family Siluridae; genus Silurus; species Silurus asotus. The sequence goes on from MU526172.1 coordinate 890,507, forward strand.
TTCTAGACCAGATTAAATAATAAATAAAAAATACATATACATGTTTTTTGTTAAATGTGTGTTTGTTGTAGGTTTTTCTAGATACAAACCAGTTCCCTTTGTAAAGTAAAAGATATCAGAAATCTTGCAGGTGAAGGTTTTTTTTATTTCTTCATTCTGAAGATTAACTCGAGTGGGTCTGTGTTAAGCTTTGAAGGTCCTCCGATCACTGTTGCGTTTTTATTCAGGTCCTAATGTTCTGGGGGTTTCTGAGCACAGTTGTCCTGATACCCTACTGTGGTAGAGCTCTGAATCCGGCTCTGGAGTCGGTCAGCTGGTAATGTTTAGGTTTTTCGGTTGGTTTATTTGCCTAAAAATGTGTAAAATGTTCACTCTTGTGCATTATATAATGAAGCTTTACTTTATTCTGGAATCACTTTCGGGACTTAAGCTAATTGCACGATTCAATAACGTTCTTGCAGTTTCTCCCCCGAGCTCTCAGACTCCGATATACATCTAACGTCTTCCTCGCGCCAGAAATCACGAGATCGGATCAGACATTTGTTCATTCTGATGAAATATCTAATTCTGCCGGATTTTCGCTCTTTAATGAGATTTCCGAGCACAAATTTGTGTTACAGTCTTGATGTTGATGTTGTTTGGATTCTGTGGGTTTTTCTCTGCATTGTGCTCCGTAAATTGAACTTTTTCAGAGCTTTGTGTGCGGCTGATCCTTTGAATTTGATTTGAAGTGTTTGTGTCCTTCGGCTGCTTTGTCATTTCTTGTTTTTTTTTTTTCTTCTTCTTCTCTCGACCTTTAAAGTCAGAAAGAAGAAAGGAGGCCGTTAGGCTTCGAAAACATCTCATTCGACTCCCTTTTTTTAGAGCTTTGAGGCCGGGTGTGAATGCGTAGACTGTTGCCGTGGTGATGCGATGAGGAATAAATTACATTTTTCATGTGTATGGTCAAAATGCAGATTCTTTGGTGAATATTGCAACATGATAACCGTCTCGAGAAAGTCGCGTGTTTGAGACAAAAACATTATTATTTTGGCTTCTTTTTTCCTAAGAAAAAATGCTGGTTCACATTTCAGAAGAAGATCATTATCACTTTTTGTAAATCTAAGAAACTGACAGAAGTAGTATGGGTTTGGGAAAATATTGTAGGAATATTTTTATAACTAAATTATTTTAGATCAATATAATAATAATAATAATAATAATAATAATATAATAACAATAAGATTTGATTAAAACGGAATATACGGATAACAAATAAACAGATTTGTTTGTAGACACCTGAACAAGGTTCCTTATTTCACACTCCATTTACTGTTATAACAATCTCCACTCTTCTGGGAAAATGTTGCACTACATTTTGTGGAGATTCATTCAGTTTCCGAGGTGTCTAAATACTTTAAACTATAGCTAGAATGGTTTGATGCACATTTTCCCAAAGAGAAATGAAGATGTTCATCATTCAAGTCATACTTATTAAAATAGCACAACAATAATAATAGCTTTAAAATCAGTTTGATGCTGATCAGGTAATCAGTGCAGTAGATTATGTAAATGCCTCAACTTAAGCATCAGCCTGGATCATTTCTAGATACTCACTTTGAACAATTATATGCCGTTCTCAGTAGAACAAGGTCGCTTTAGGTGTATTTTGCATCGTTCTAGAGCGTTCTGTTTTATGGTCTTTCTCTATAATTCTGGGTCGTTTAAACTGTTCTAGACCGGTTTAGGTCATTCTAGGTTATTTTGGGCTATTTCTAGATCATTCTAAACAATTCTACATTTTCATAAATTGATCAGGTGTGCTTGAGGTCAGTCTGTGCCATGCTAGGTTCCTCTGAGAATTCAAGAAGTCCTGTTCTATGCCATGGATGGCATTGTGTAACTCGAGGTCATTTACACCAATCTAGATCAATCAAGCTTGTTCTAGGTTATTTTGGGACATTTCAGAGAATTCTTGCTCATTTTGAGGCAGGGATAAAACGTGGCGTGGTTTTGGACTATTAAATATATTTTTAATCCTGTGATGGAGCCAAAAAGCCATTTGGACACGAAGAAAACATCTTCGAAACGTCTCTAGAGAAAGATTACAGAGCCTGGAGGTGTTTTGTCTTGTGAAGTGATTAGTTCAGATGAGTCATGCTGCTTTCTGACCAAGGACATGAGCTTACATGTAAAAAAATAAAGGTCAGGTTTATGTTTGAGAATGTCTGCGTTTTGATAGTAATAACAATTCTAGAAGAAAGTAGGAGCAGGTCACCGGTCATTTTTAAAAAGATAAGTGCTCAGCGTGATGAACGAGTGTTCCTGCCGACTCAGACTTTCCATCCGACTGTGAGAGACGTGCAGGAGAAAAAAGTAGCTTTTTACAACATGCTTTTGTTTCTTTCATATTATTAATATACAATTTTGCATTGTTTCATCTCAGTGTCATTCTAGATCATTTAATTCCATACAGTGTTGCTATATTCTTATCTACCCCTCAAAACCATTCTACTTATTCATTCCATTTCATGCTAGGTTCTGTATAATTCCAGGTTTTTCAAGAGCATTGAAGCCATTCTAGATCGGTCAAGGCAGTTTTGAAAGTGTGTTCCTACCATTCTAGAGTGTGGTTTTCTACTGACTCATCAGTTCTCACTTTTAATGTATTAACAGAAAAAGGGGCATCGGGAAAAACATCTGGTTTATTATAAGCAAATTATCTCCTGCTTTGTCACCAATACAAGCTAATAATAGCATTGGCAGCGAGTTAGCGACTCTGACCTTGCTCGCTAACGATGTGGTGAGATCCAGCTAGAGTCTGTATTCATGCAGATTAAACCCTGGTTTATTTTTACAGGTTTTTCAGGAAAGTTGAGGGTCGTAAAGTCTGATTGTTAATCTTCCAACTATTGACGAGCAGTTCGTTCTAGATCTAGGGTTAGCAAGAAAAATACACTATGTAGCGAAGAAGGGTCCAGATAAAAATGAAAATGTATTAAATTCCCATGGTCGTGTTGTCGAAGCTCGAAGGGCGACGTCACAAACGCTGGCATTTCCAAATGGCACGGTTCATTTCAGAAAAACACACTGGCAAAAGTCATAAATAAATAAATAAATAATAAATAAATATATACTGCCTTCAACCTGACTAGCGCAGGGTGGGCTTTTTTTCTCCAGCAGGACCCGGTCCTGTTCCTCCATTAGAGAAACACGAGGGTAAATAAGAAAACACATTCATATCTCTAAACCATCCACAGCGCCTGCTTT
>MU526172.1:917632-940016 GCA_024362625.1 Silurus asotus
ATTGCTTAAAAAAGTTCAGGAAGCACACACTCTCCATTTCCTCACACAGGTACGACATCGACGGGCACCTGATCAACATGACCTTGCCGACGGGAGAGGTCAGTGGGTACCACGGCATCATGGAGAGCTCGGTCAGGGTGGAGTGCACTTCAAACCGAGGGCACTTCATGACCATCACTAACCACTCCGAGGACAGTACGATGTATACTCTGCGGCAAGGTGTGTGTGTGTGTGTGTTGGGTGTGTGTTTGGAAACATCGTTATCGAATATCAATAAAAAAGGGTGGAGCTTCTAACAGCCAGACCCTCTCTGTCGCTCTGCAGGTCATGCAGCGAGTGTGTATCGTGTGAGCGGAGACGGTTCTCTGTCCGCCACATACTCCAGCGGTATGGATGTGACTCTAAGCACGGAGCCCAACATGGGGGCGGGGCCATTCCCAGGGCTGTTGCCAGGGGCGATCCACCCCACCGTGGGCAGGTTCAACATCACGCTGCCAGGAGAACAGAGTTCCAGCCTGATCGAGTGGAGGCAGAGACGAGAGCAGAGCCGAGGCAACTATAGTGTCTACGAACGCAGACTGCGGGTAACACACACACACACACACACACACACACACACACACACACACACACACACACAGTAGAAAGTATTAATATATATACATATATATAAAGTTTTAAATGTGATTCTTCACCAGATTATTACTCCAGAGTTGGAGACACACAGTTGTACAATCCAAAATCTAGTGGAACATCTTCCCAGAAGAGTGGAGCTTCCTATAACAGCAAACAGGGACTCGATGTGAAATTAAGAAGATAGATAGAGAGAGAGAGAGAGAGAGAGAGAGAGAGAGAGAGAGAAGCTGCTCCAGTACTTGACTCTGTAAATCATTTCACGACGTGATTCTCTACACTGTCGTTCACTGAGCCTATTGATTCCTATTTGCACAGTAGCTGTGTGTGTGTGTGTGTGTGTGTGTGTGTGTGTTTGTGTGTGTGTGTGTGTGTGTTTGTGTTTGTGTGTGTGTGTTTGTGTGTGTGTGTGTCTCTGTGTGTGTGTGTGTGTGTGTGTGTGTGTGTGTGTGTGTGTGTGTGTGTGTGTGTGTTGGACTGTATGAGTAAAGAACCAGGCCGTGAAATCTGTACAGTCTGATAAATCAGTATATAAATCATTTCGAAACCTCTGTTTCAGGCTCACAACAGGAACGTGCTCTCGATCGACTACAACCAGGCGACTCGCGTGGGGAAGATTTACGACGATCACCGTAAGTTCACGCTGCGTGTTCAGTACGACGAGCTCGGCCTCCCGGTGCTCTGGACTCCCAGCAGGTACAGCGAGGTGAAGGTGAGCTACACCACCACGGGCCTCGTCTCCCTCATCCAGAGAGGGAACTGGAGCGAGCGCAGAGACTACGACAACGCCAGGCTCGTCAGCCGCACCTGGGCCAACGGCAACACCTGGAGCTACACCTTCCTGGAGAAGGTGAGCGTTTATCATGGACCATCTCGCATAATCACATCACCGTATCAGTTTATGTAACAAAACTAAGTTATAGTAAGAAGTGCTTATAAAATAGCCAATGTACACTTTTACTTTCATTAAAAAATTGCTGTAAAAATGACCTGAACAAAGCTCGACTTTTTATTTTATATTATTTCAAACGCAAAGAAATTCAGTATTAAATGTCCAGAAGAAAATTACATTTAGGTTTAAATACGTAAAAAAAAATGTTTTCAATGAAAGTCAGATTTAAATTCCTGATTAAAAGTGTAATCACTTTGAAATACTTGATTCAAATGAATAGTGCCTAATTAAAATAATTTAAACATGGAATTCCTGTTTAAAAAATAAAAAGAACTTTTTAAATTCCTAATCAAATTGGCAAAAAAAAAAGTCTAATAAAAAAATGAATGGAAAATTGAAATGTCTGATGAAAAAAATTTTTTGTAATTTTAATTTCATATAAAAAAATAAAATTTGTTTTAAATGTCAAATAAATAAAAAAATTAATTAGTTCTAAATAAATAGAAAATTCAGAAATTTGAAATCAGTTTTAATTTCCTAATAAAAGTAATAGTGATAAACTAACTTGATTCTAAACCCAGTGAACTCATCTTTATAGTTCTGATCTGTTTTATTTGTGTAGCTCATTTAAATAATGTATATTTTTCCAAACAGCTTTACGGAGATAAAGAAGTTATAAAATATGAATGTATCAGTTCGGTGCTTAAAAGTTTGTCCCTTATGAGCGAGTTAGTGGCAAAAGTGACGAGGAAAAAGTCCAGGAGACTTCATGAGGAGGAAACCTAGAGAGGAACCAGGATGAAAAAGGAACCACACCCAAAATCCATTAATTACAGTTCCGTCATTGCTGTTCAATATTTTCTTTCTCTCTCTCATGGTCTCTCTCTCTCTCTCGCTCTCTCTCTCTCTCTCTCAGTCCATCCAGCTGTTGCTGCAGAGTCAGCGTCGCTACACGTTCGAGTTTGATCAGATGGACCACCTCTTGTCCGTCACTCTGCCCAGCATGGTGAAACATGGCCTGCAGACGGCGCTCTCCATCGGCTACTACCGCAACACCTACACGCCCCCGGATGGCCCCGCCCACTCTGTGGTTCAGGACTACGCCCACGACGGGCGCCTCCTCCGGACGCTGTACCTGGGATCAGGGAGGCGTGTCGCATACAGATACGGTCGAGCGTCACGTCTCAGCGAGGTCCTTTATGACTCGACGGTGGTCAGCTTCACCTACGACGAGGCCTCGGGGGCTTTAAAGACCATCCACCTGATGCAGGAGGGTTTTGTGTGCACCATACGCTACAGGCAGACGGGTGAGCGCTAAATATAACCTACGCAAATGATTAACCACTGGACTGGAATCAGAAGAGAATCGTGCGCTCACAACGGCTAACTTTAACATCCAACTAGCGATCTTAGCTAGCTAGCAAACCAAATATGGATTCTTACAGCAATATATTAGCATTGAGCGACTTAAATGGCTAATGCTAGTCAATTATTGCGTTTGAACTGTAGCTTTTTTTCCATCTAACATAATTGCTTTTGCTCGATTTTGTCCACAGTTATCATTTTTACTTACATACAAATTTACATAAAAAAAAGTTTGTGTAATGCACATTATCACGTTTAGATTTCAGAAACTACGATTCGGGTGAGAAAGTTCTAGCGAATGCTAATGCTAGTTCTTATCCTCATTACATTTTTTCAACCATAAAACATATGATATACGTATACATGTAGACAAACGCCTAATGAGGACAAGAAGCTTCCAGCGCGTTCTACAAATCACTCCTGCTAGTCGGCGCTGCTAGCGTCTGTTTATATTAGCCACATTAGCATTTTGAGGGGCGTAATATTCCTTTATGCCACGCATCGCTTCATATTTACTGCGTCCCCGAGACGAGCGCTGATTTAAGAGCCACATAACTTTTCATTAGAGCGTAAAAGAGAAAAATCTGTTTCTGTGAATCCGCGGCCTCGTGCTGACACTCGCAGCATCGGTGAGCGGCGAAGAGACGGCTGATATAAATCATCAGAATTGCTAATGTGGCTAATCATTTCTTCATTTTATTGGATCTTATGTTAATCTGATTTGCCGTAGTAATACAAAGCGCGGGGGGGGGGGGGGGGGGGGAAAAAAATNGGATGGGAAAAACATCATCACTTTTATTTTGCTGAGGCAGACAAACAAATCCTTCATGCTAGCTAGAGACTGTCCGAACTGTTAGCCACGTTAGCATTTTTGTTTTGATATAGCGTTCCGTTACGCTGTCAGAACGGCAAGGAGAACACACACAAAGCATGGGGACACCTGACTTTTCCAGCCATATGCGGTTCTTCTCCAAACTGTTAGCACAAAGTCGGAGGCACACAATTGTGTAGGACGTCTTCGGATTCGGCAGCATGAATTTTTCCTTCATTTTACCAAGTAGGAGAACCAAATCTGTAGCAGCAATGCACAAATCCAGCTCAATGAAGATCTGCTTTCCACAGGAAATGAAGACCTAATGTGGAATAAATGAATATTTAGAAGAAACTTACACCAGTCATGCTTTTGGAGCAAGATATTATGCTAATAGAATTATTTGTGTGTGTGTGTGTGTGTGTGTGTGTGTGATAAATTCTTAATTTGATTCCATTGTGTCTGTTGTTCCCGTCAGGTCCGTTAGTGGGTCGTCAGATCTACCGTTTTAGTGAGGAGGGTTTAGTGAACGCACGCTTCGACTACAGCTACAACAACTTCCGGGTCACAAGCATGCAGGCGATGATCAACGAGACACCGCTTCCCATCGACCTGTACCGATACGTGGACGTGTCAGGACGTATCGAGCAGTTCGGCAAGTTCAGCGTGATCAGCTACGACCTGAACCAGGTGATCACCACGCACGCAATGAAGCACACCAAGATCTACAATCCGAACGGGCAGCTCATCGAGGTCCAGTATGAGATCCTGAAGTCTATAGCTTTCTGGATGACGCTGCAGTACGATGGCGCGGGACACGTCAGCGCGTGCGACGTGCGCGTCGGCGTCGATGCTAACGTCACGCGCCACACTTACCGCTACGACGCAGACGGCCAGCTGGCATCGGTGTCGGTAGATGACCGTCCCATGTGGCGCTACGGCTACGACCTGAACGGAAACATCAATCTGCTGAGTCACGGCGACATCAACATTAACGGACGGCTAACACCGATACGCTACGATCTCCGAGATCGCATCACGCGCCTTGGAGATGTCCAGTACCGCATGGACGAGGATGGGTTCCTGCACTCACGTGGCACCCTTGTGTTCCGTTACAGCGCTAACGGTCACCTACAGGGGGCGGTAGATCGCCAGACGGGCCGCCGCATTTCCTATCGATACGATGGACTCGGAAGACGCGTTTTCACGCAAACCAGCGATGGTACACGGGTTCAGTTTTTCTACGCCGATCTGAATGAACCGACCCGCGTCACGCATCTTTACGATCACGCCGCCTCCGAGATCACTTCGCTCTACTACGACCTGCAGGGTCACCTGATCGCTATGGAGATGAGCAGCGGCGAGGAGTTCTACGTGGCGTGTGACGTGGCAGGGACGCCGCTCGCCGTCTTTAGCAGCCGAGGCACCGTGGTCAAGGAGATCCGATACACGCCGTACGGAGACGTCTACCGCGACTCGAACTCGGCCTTCGCGCTGCCGTTCGGGTTCCACGGAGGGCTCTACGACCCCCTCACGCGCCTGGTCCGCATCGGGCGCCGTGACTACGACACCGTCGCTGGGAGATGGACCACGCCCAATCACGACCTTTGGGCGGAGATGAGCGAGGATCCCAAACCGCTCAACCTGTACGCGTTCAAGAACAACAACCCGCTGGGCGACGTGCAAGATGTCACCAAGTTTACCACAGGTGAGATTATAATGTTCCTTATGGCTGTGCTGCCTACAGGTTGCTATGGTTACTGTGAAATGATTTTGATTCCTGATGTCTTGGAGATGCTTTTCTGTAAGTTTGACTTAACTCAAATGAAAGTGTGTGTGTGTGTGTATGTGGGGGCAGATGTTAGCAGCTGGCTGCAGCTGTTTGGCTTCCAACTCCATAACGTGGTTCCCGGCTTTCCCACGCTGCCGGTGGAGAAAACCCAACACACGTACGAGATGATGAACACACAGACACGAACACACAGCTGGGAGCCGAACAAGGTCTGATGGGAAATATTTCAAGTATGAAACGGGCATAAAAGAATTTATCTAAAGTACGTGGTAGATTCACGAAACCCTCTCCCTCTGTCCTGCTTCTGTTTCCAGGTTGTTCTTGGAGTTCAGTGTGAGCTTCAGAAGCGACTTCAGAGCTTCATCTCATTGGACCGCCTCCCCATGAGCTCGGCCAACGGGAAGCCGGGAACCAAGCGTACGCTCCGGCCCGGCTTCTCCGCCCTCTCCTCCATCTTTGGCAAAGGTGTGAAGTTTGCTATCCACGAAGGTGTCGTGGTGACGGAGATAGTGGGCGTGGCTAGCGAGGACGGGCGTCGCGTGGCGTCGCTTCTGAAAGGCGCTGTCTACTTAAGCGACCTCCACTTCACCGTCTCCGGGCGCGACACGCACTATTTCTGCAAGGCTAGCTCGCTGGAAGCGGACCTTGCCGTGGTCGGAGTCGGAGGCGGAGCCAGGGTTCTGGAGAACGGCGTGAACGTGTCGGTTTCGCAAATGAGCGCGGTAATGGGTGGAGAAACGCGGCGCTTTGCAGAAATCGTCCTCCAGCAGGGGGCGCTCGGTTTGCACGTGCGCTACGGCGCGACGCCGGACGAGGAACGAGTGCGAGTGATCGAGACGGCGCGGGCGAGGGCGGTGCGAGGGGCGTGGCTAATGGAGCAGAGACGAGTACGCGAGGGAGAAGGTGGAATCAAGGCGTGGACGGAGAAAGAGAAGGAGGAGCTTCTTTCCGAGGGGCACGTCACGGGTTACGACGGATTTTACATCCTGCCTGTCGAACAGCATCCTGAACTGGCCGATAGTCCATTTAATGTACAGCTAATCAGACAGACTGACGCTGGGCGTAGGTAACACACACACACACACACACACACACACACACACACACACACACAAGCGTTTCTCAGCTTTCTTTCCAGGATGTTGCCAAGACTAAAACAAAGAAAGACTTCTTAGACTCTGGAATGCGATCAAACGCTGCATCATGATGTGTTTTGAGGAAGTGCCCTGTTTGCAAGCTTTACATTTATTACTTTTTTGTGTTAATGTTTTATTCGTGACGCAAAAGCCTTCTGTTCGGACCTGAAATGCCTCTGCTTTCCGTAATCTCCCTGAAGACAAAACCGCCCTTGTGAATATCCTGAAAATATCCGGCGTGACGAGTGCGACGTCGCGTACAGACCCCACGCTCATCCGTCTGTGCGGAAAGATCACGTGGACGTTAAAGTGACAAAAAACTGAAAACTTGGGGGGGGGAATTAAGGATATGATTCCCGGGAACATTATCTTTCAGCTTTCTTTTGTGGATTCGGACGCCTCGGATTGGAAAACCGTCACATATCACACGGCCCGACGGCGTTCCCTCACTCCTGTGGCCTTCTACTATCACCTGCTTTAGAGGATCCTTCTGTTTTAAACAGCATTCCGGAATTCGATAGGAACTGCAGAATCGTCTGCTTTGCGACGCAATCCGGGATTTTATCTTTTGTCTAATCTATTTTTTTTGTTGTTTTTTTTTTTCTGGTTTTCTGTCATTTTTGACAAGTTTTTTTTCGTTCCCTTTGAAAAATTCCCATAACACTAAATTTATGTTAAAACGACGTTCCAGGATCTGCTCTTTAAATGGCATTCCAGAATTTTCTTATTGGAATTATTATTATTATTATTATTATTATTATTATTATTATTATTATTATGTTAAAATGAAGTTTTTTACAGGGAACCGGTTTGCAAAAAACAAACAAACTAACAAACACATAAAAACCCGATTAACTCGAGTAGCATTCCGGAGCCTCCAGTTTTAATGGAATTCTGCAATTAATTATTACTTCGTTTCTGGGTTTCTTTTTTTATTTGCTTACTTTTATAATGAAAACCAACACGCAGTATTGTTATTATTCAAAGTGGCATTCCCCGGAATTCTGCCATGTTCTTTTAAAGTATTAAGATTTCTGTTTAAATGAAAATTCCAAGAATGTTCTGCAGAAATGGGAATTCTGGAATCTCTTGTTTCAATTGGATTCCGGAATCGTGTTCAATATGTGAATTTCTAATGTGAATTGAATTCAGGACTCCTGTGACTAAAAATGGGAATTCTGGAATCCTGGTTTTAAAGGGCGTTCCGGAACCATCTACATGAATGACATTCTGGAATCTTTTTGGACGTCATGCCGGAATCTTTAGTTTAAATGGCATGCTGGCTGTGTTTTTTCTGGACTCTGATCGTGTGCCTAATCTGCTGCCGTCTTGCGCTTTTCCAAGGTTGGGAGGGTGGGGTTTTTCGGGGTCATTTTGCTGCCATGAAGACAATTCATAAAGTCACCTCGCTATCACGATCGACGGGACTGAGAAAGGAGCAGAGAGGAACGTTTAGAGGAAGAATTATGTGTGAGATCAGGAGCTGGAGAAGAAACGCTCGATGACTGAATACTCGACCATCGTCGCTATTGCTAACAAAACTTCGTTTGAGCAGCTATACGTAAAAAAAAATCATAATAAAAACAATGGAGTGTTGCCGTTGTCTCTCTCTGTGCTGTGTGTAGAAGCTGAATGCTCAGATGGTTGAAAATGTGTTCGCAAATCCACAAGTAAAACATGATGTGAAGTTCAACGAATGGCGTGACCTTTCACAGGTGGTATTATTATTATTATTATTATTATTATTATTATACGATTTATTTTGTAACCTTCACATGCTGCGCATTTGTTCCGAAATGCGTGCTGTTCAGTTCGATTCAACCTAATTTTATTTGTATAGCGCTTTTAACAATGGATTGAATTGTCCTGAAGCAGATTAACTGAAATAAATAGATTACGAATTCTACACTTCAGCCTCAGAAAGTGTCGTTTCCACTACAAACGCTTGTAGTGTTTGAGGCTCTCCACTAGGGGGCACTGTCAACGTTCAAATGTAAAAGGAAACACAGCGAGGAGTGAAACTGCAAGACCTACCGTGTTCGATCTTGATTGCGGTGTGTGTGTGTGTGTGTGTGTGTGTGTGTGTGTGTGTGTGTGTGTGTGTGTGTGTGTGTGTGTGTGTTTCCTCGCCTCAGAAAAACGAAAGCTAATTAGTGAAATAAAACTATTTGTAGAAGGAAATGTGTTTTTCAGAATGGAATCCGAGAGTGATATTTTTTAACTGTTGTGCCTTTTTTTGGTGTTAATGAAGAACAAAACACACACACACACACACACACACACACACACACACACATTGTACAGTGAGTCTCCATTCTCTGTTATAATCAACTCCACTCTTCTGGGTAGACGTTCCACTGGATTTTTGTGGAGATTCAGGGTGTCAGGAAAGTCAGGTACTGATGTAGGTGAGAAGGTGAGGAGGCCTGGGGTGCAGTCAGCATGAAAACATTTATCCTAGTAGGGTTGAGGTCAGAACTCTGTAGCAGCCCATTCAGGATCTTCACGCCAGCCCGTGCCCACTCAGATTTGGGTCTCCTCCTAGTCCAAGCGAAGAACTTCATGCTACTGCATCCAGGAACTCCTGATGCAAACGTTTCTCCAACTTTGTGCTAATTTGGAGGAACCACATATGGATGGAAGACTCAGGTGTCCCAATACTTTTGGCCCAATAGTGTAGGATTAATTCGGAGTGTGTGAGATGATGTGCTTATTGTTAGCAGTTTTCTGAACCTCCAGCTGAAAATTTTTATACAAAAGTAATAAAAAATGATTTGTTCATTAATTCTTTCATTTGGAATTTATATAATTACATATTTACCGATAGAAAATGAAGGAAAAAGTGTGTAAATATGTAAAGATAAGAACAGTAATATATAAGCGAGTAAAATAATAATGAATAATTTATTTACTCCTAAATTTTGAAGAAAAAACTTTAAAAAGAATAAAATGGAATGAAAAGTTAAAAAAAAGATATTTAATTACGTATTAATACAAAAACATCAGTAAAAAAAACATTTCTTTCGGAATAACGTGTAAATGATTGCCTTCATGTAACTGGTCTCGGGATGATGCCGCGGTCGTGTACATCACGTGCGTCACGTGTACAGTCACGGTGCTGTTTAGTAATGCAGGACTTCAGCGGGGGATGTGTCTCCGTGGTGGGGGTTTCAGGGGTCGCTCGTGAGGGATATTTACAGGATATTGCAGAGGAATGGCGATGCCCTGGTCCGGTTCCTGGTACGCTGCCAGGAGGTTCTGGACGTTTCGGAAGAGTCGCTCCTTCACCCCGGGAGCCGTCTGGACAACACAGAGCACAGGGAATACACCCATGTGAGTCCTCTCAGATGTTTAGATCAACCATGTGTAAGTGATGGATCCAGATGGAGGTGTGAGATGTTACAGGACGTTAGTGCACATAAGACCTCACACTTAGCCATAGATGATCACCTTCTACCATGATCTCTTCCCAGCATTGAGAAGTTCAAGCTGCTGTGGATGTTTGCAGAGCAAAACTGTCTGAATGGATCAAAATAATGCTTCGTTTTCATTACGCGTTTTACCAACGACTCGTTACATCTCCAATTCTCCAATTCACAGTAGTTCCAGAAGGTTACATTTATTTAACCTTTTCTCCTCCAGCTTCTTCAAATTCATCTTATACCTCAAGCCGTTTATCAAATTCAGGTACCATATCCACATGCAAAAATCCTCCATGGAGCCCTGAACTTCTTCCAGCCAATCACAATTCACACCTGAACTTCTTCCAGCCAATCACAATTCACACCTGAACTTCTTCCAATCACAATCCACTATTCACACCTAAACTCCTTCCAGCCAATCGCAATCAACTATTCACACCTGAACTCCTTCCAGCCAATCGCAATCCACTATTCACACCTGAACTCCTTCCAGCCAATCGCAATCCACTATTCACACCTGAACTCCTTCCAGCCAATCACAATCCACTATTCACACCTGAACTTCTACCAGCCAATCACAATCCACTATTCACACTGACTGATACTTCAAGAAGAACAAAGTAAATAGTTGAAGGTCTTGTGATCCTACCAACACATGTACTGTTATGAAAATCTAGTAAAGTTCACACACACACACACACACACACACACACACACACACACACACACACACACACAAACACAGTGTTTAAAAATAGTTAATAAATAAAACCTAATAAATATCTCATGGATTATTATCTGCCTGGTTTCCTTGATGACCCACATGTTCTTTGCACTCTTTGGGTAATAAAGTTGAGCACCAGGTTTAAACTCCATGCAGAACTTCCTCACACTGGGGTCTACATGTTTCTGAACACACTTTAAGCGACTGTTAGATCATTGAGGGGAAATGCATAGTCAGAGGTGTAAAAGCCTGTTCGCTGTGAGTGCATCATCACGTACATCTGTTTTCCACACTTTGCCCTCGATCTGGAAGAGCCTGTAGGTGAACACACACTGATCACACCTGCAGAGAGAGAAAAACAGAGCAGCTTATGAATTATGGAAGATCAGTCATCACCAATCCTAGCAGAAATCTCTGGAATATTCTAAACACTGTGAAGCTGTATTCTTTTAACCGTCCCTGAGATGGAATGAGAGAAAAACTTTGAGAGGAACCAGTCTCAGAAGGGAACTCATGTTCATCATGACACCAGATTTCATTATAATTCCATCGTTGTTGAGGTTCTCACCTGTTTACTGATGGACATTTGATTGCAAAACTGTACACAACAGTTAAAGCCCTAATTACAGTCCAAGTTCATCTTCAAGGTTCTTGAGTTTAACTTTCTACAGTAACCTCATGGATCATAATACTGTTCATGTGGAGCCATCTTCAGCAGTCTCCAATGGAGGAGAATTCCAACCATATGTTGGGATTGATCAGGATGAATCAGGCAGGTCCAGAAAGAAAACTCAGAAAGAGCTTCTATTAAAGAGTGCACATGCAGAAGAAAATGCAGTCCAGATTTGTAGTCCAGAGTTTGGTGTCAGGTTTGAACCCACCAGCCAGGGTAAACCAATGGGGAGGTGGGAGCTTAGTGGCTACAGGCATTGGCCTTTGGAGTTCTAATCCAAGCCACAACCGTTGCCCAGCTCAAAGGTTGGCATTTTGATACTGCTGCGGAGGTCCGGCATGAATCGCAGTGAAGGCCCGGACAAGTCTTCAAAATGAAGACTCCATGACACATTCTAGAAGAATGCTGGGAGCTGTATCACTGTGCAGGAGGACTGGTTTGAAGGTGATTGTGTGGAAATGTAGATAAATAAAGTTTCTTGAATACGGTGCAAATCTTGCAAAACTTTTTGATACCACAGAGGAAGGAAACTGGAGAAGAACCAGACTTAAAGGGAACCCATCCTCATCCTCAACACCGAAAGTCCATTCATTACAGTTTGTACAAAAAATGTTCTTAGGACTCGTATTCATGGTATTTGCATGTTGGATTGTATTTATCTCTGATTTAGAACAGTTTTCCTAAATGATTCCTGAACTCCTCCTTCCTTTAGGGCACACCCTTATTGCATGTGTTTCTCAGAACAGTGTGCTGAAGATCCGATTGCTTAGATTAGATAAATACAGTATCTGTATTTAAGAGCAAAGGCAAAATAACGAAAAAAAAATGTCGGAAAGCCCAGATTTGGAAACGTTTGTTTTAGATTAGCGGTTGTGCTCACTGTTCTTCTTCCTCGAGGGAATGACCCAGCTGGACGGAAGCTGAGGGTCACAGCACCCACATGGTTGTTGGAGCAATTGACAGTTCAGGACATTGCTTAAGGGTTTAACAGAGGCAGAATGGCTGCACTGGGATTTGAACTCTCAACCTCCCAGTGAGTGGTTCAGAACCTTAACAGCCGAGCTCCCTCATGTCCAAATCCCTACACTAAATCCCAGACCATCAGCAAGTCTGTTGTTTCTCAAACAAATCACGTAACCCTCAGTTACTTGCTCAGTTTAGATCTTGGACTGGACTCGATCTGAAGGATACACTTCTGCAAAATCATAAGCGGTTGTATTCAGAAGGGAAAAAAAAACAGTCTGGAATTCTGCTCCTCTTAACCAGACATCTGCACATTTCTGTTGTGTTTGAAGGCACTTTATGCATTCCTTGAAAGTCCTCCTGGTTTCTGGATACACTGTGATGTCCTAGAGAACAGGAAACCACTACATCTGTAGGGAAACAGGAATTCCAGGAGAAGGGCTGAGAAAAGGGCTGAGAAGACCAGAGCCAGTGTTTGGGTTACAGTTCAACACTAATGATCAGCAGATCTATTTAAAATGCGGAAGTTCTGTTTTGGTATGTCTCAGCTGGAACAAAGTTGGAGTCAGGTTGCAGGGTCTTCTGTTATTCTGGAAGGAACTGACAAATTCATGGTTTCATTAAAGGCCAAGCACTGAGATCTGTACTCTCGGGTTGTTTTTTTTGTTTTTTTTTTAATTTGTGGTTTACAGTTTTGAACATCAAGCTAACACTTTCTACATATCGGTGTCATGTGACTGCTCAAAAGCCCCGACTGCCCCTCGATAGCTTGCTCAGTTCTTGACATCTTCTGGTGTTAAAAGGCGGCCGGATGAAAAAAAAAAAACTTCATTTGGTGTGATCCTTTTATAAATTATTTCCACGTCACATTGAAAAGAACGAAGGCTTCGCTCCAGCCACACGTCCTGTTCAATCAAAATTAAGTGAAATGATACACAGGAAGAGATTCTTCCAAACAGTCTTACAGTCAGGAACCTCAGACTTTAAATATCATCAAAAGCAACAGAATACTACATAAAAAATATCTCCGAATCGTCCTCCATTACGTCCATCCTGACTGAAGGAAAGAGGTGGAACACCATAAAACACTGTGGCCTTGGCTTCTGAGCCAGTGGTGGAGATGTTACAGATGGAATATTGAGATAGTTATGAGGAATTAAATGTTAGGGAAGTATTGAAAACCTGAAATACAGAAGTGGCCAGATGTGCAGGTGGGTATCAGAAGTGAGAACGATGTCACATGAGACTTGGCTGCTCAGATTCAGTAGTGAAGCGTTGGGTTGAAAAGTCAGCTCATGCTTTTACAGCTTTTGCTTTCATTGTTTTGATGAGTTACGGTTTCTTTGAAATTTGGACATGTCGCGAACCGACCAATGAGATCACAACTCGCTTGAATTCAGTGGTGAAGACCTGAGCAGAAGATCGCAGTGTGATTTGAATCACCCATTCCACAATGAGTTTCCATTTGCTGTTATAATGAGCTCCACTCTTCTGGGAAGATGTTCCACTGAAGATTTTGTGGAGATTCATTCAGCCACAAGGGTGTAAATAAATGAGGTACTGATGGAGGTGAGAAGGTGAGGAGGCCTGGGGTGCAGTCAGCATTTGTATTCATCTTAATAGGTTTGGAGCTCTAGAGCAGGAGATCTTCCACTCCAACCCATGGAAAGCAGATGTTCATGGAGCTGGCTTTGTCATTGTCATGCTGAATCAGGTTTTGGGTCTTCTAGTTCAAGTGACGGGAAAATGTCCTTTTTTTGTGTGTCCCAATACTTTGGTCACATTGGAGATGATACTGTATGTTTTTATGTAGTTAGGAATTTTAGATGTTTTTTTTTATTGACTCAATAATTCAGAAGTTTCAAAAATTAATCACATCTACGTCCTTTTGTAAAATCTCATTCTGTACCTGACGCTCGCTCCAAATGTACTCATGCAGATGCGGTGGTTTAGTCAAAGAACATGTTTCAACCTCATCATAACCACGACCTTCACCGCTCACACACCACGAACTTCAATGTCTCGCAGATACTTACTGAGGAACTTCCAATGATCCCAACAGTAAAAAAAGTCCTAAAGACCTGCGCTAGGGCCAAAAGGATTGGGTTTGCAGCTGTATGTGGTTCTTCTCCAAACTTTTAGCACAAAGTTTATCGTCACTTGAACTACGAGACCCAAACCTGGTCCAGCAGGACATTCGTGCACAAAGCCAGCTCCAGGAAGATAAATGGGTTGGAAGTGTGTGGAAGATCTCCTGCTATAGAACTCCAACTCTATTAAACACCTGTGGCTAAATGAATCTCCACACAGATCCAGGGGAACTTCTTCCCAGAAGAGTAAATGTGAACTTAAGAAGAAAAGAATTTAGCAGTACATACAGCACACAGATGCAGTAGGACCCTGGGACGGTCTCGCTGTCTCTGATCAGGAAGCTCCCGTCTCGTCCTGCTGCTCCCAGGATCTTCTGAGCTTCTTCTTTACTGATGGCTCCATGGTACATCGCTAATCCTTCCATCCTTATTGCTCTTTAAACCTTTTGAACTCTTTCTTACACACACACACACACACACTTAAACACCCTCAGAATCCCTAAATCGATCGGAGAGGCTCTGTAGTGAACGATGTCGTTCAGCACTAATACATTTAGAAGTGATACAGAAATCAGGAAGGAATCTACACATGCTCTCTCTCTCTCTTTCTCTCTCTCTCTCTCTCTCTCTCTCTCTCACACACACACACACACACACACACACACAGGAAGTAGCAGCTTGTCTTTGGAATCAACTTATTCAGCATTTGCCACCACTCGCAACCACAAACCCTGCACAGAAACACAGAGAAACCACTTTATTTACTGCACAATGATACATGAACCAGCACTGAGGCCTGGAGGAGTTCTGGATGCTCTGGACACTCTGGATGCTCTGAACACTCTGGATGCTCTGAACACTCTGGATGCTCTGAACACTCTGATGTTCTGATGTTCTGATGCTCTGATGCTCTGGATGCTCTGAACACTCTGATGTTCTGATGCTCTGATGCTCTGGATGCTCTGAACACTCTGGGTTTGCACTCGATAAGCATTAATGTGTGTGAGAATATTCTGAGTCAAGTCTCCTTCTTTCCTTCTTCATACCATCATGATGGGTGGAGCTTGAGTAGAAACAACTACGTCCCTGCCAGCTGAGCAACAGTGTTCACTCGTTATGCTAATTGATCGCTCCACTTTAACTCCTTTAAAATATAAAATATTCACCAAAATATGAAAATCTGTTTACTCACGAAGGTGGTATTACGTGTGTGTGTGTGTGTGTGTGTGTGTGTGTGTGTGTGTGTGTGTGTGTGTGTGTGTGAACGATCCTGAGCAGGAATTCTGAATCGAGTGGACGTTTTTTTCTTTTCTAGTCCTTTATTAGAATGGATTTTGCTGTTGTTCACACTCTCATAATAACACAAAAACATTTCTTTCCACAGTGAGTCTTAATTCCCTGGTATAATGAGCTCCACTCTTCTGGGAAGATGTTCCACTAGATGTTGTGGAGATTCATTCAGCTATAAGTGTGTTAGTAAAGTCAGGTAGTGATGTAGATGAGAAGCTGAGGAGGTTCCTGGGGTGCAGTCAGTGTTCACATTCATCCAAAAGGATTTCAATAATATTGGAGATCAATAGCAGAAGATCATTCTGAACATTCTCAATACTTTTCACCCTATTGTGCACGTGATTGAAAAAAATCATTATTTTAATAAAAAGAAAATGTATTGGAGCTCAAATGTATTACATTTTTTATAATTTACAACACACACACACACACACACACACACACACACACACACACACACACACACACACACACTGATCCACTCCTCGTTTCTTCTCTGTCGGTCTGAACAGGATTTAGAGGGATTGAGAAAGAAAGCACTGAGGTGGACCTTGTCTCCCTCTCCACACACACACACACACACACACACACACACACACACACACACACACACACACACACACACACTGAAAACTGCGTGATGAATCGCACTCTTCCCCGAGAAACGTTTCATTTTCCACCCTTTCAGCTTCATCACACACATCCGTTTTGTTTTCAGTTTTTACTAATGATACTGAGAGAATGTATCACTCTATACATACTGTGTCTCACACACACACACACACACACACACACACACACACACACACACACACACACAGTTACTCATAATCACACACTCCAGTGCTCATGTTAGTTCTCTCTCTCCAGTGTTCTGTAGTGTTTAAAAACTATAATCACACCCTTGATGTCACCCAAATTAGGATGAGGTTCCCCTTTTAAATCTGGTTCCTCTCAAGGTTTCTTCCTCATAACATCTAAGGAAGTTTTTTCTTCACCATGGTTGCTAATCAGGGATAAACACACATCGTTCACCTCAACTGTTATATTCTGTAAAGTTGCTTTCAGACAATGTCTGTTGTGAAAAGTGCAATAGAAATAAACTTCCCACACACACACACACACACTCACACCTACACACACACTCACAACTACACACAAACACACACTCACACCTACACACACACTCACACCTACACACAAACACACACTAAACTTGCCAAGAGATTAGCCAATAAAAGCACACTAAATATTCAAGCTGTCTATAAAACACATAGAGGCCTTATCTGCAAAATGTGTGTGTGTGTGTGTGTGTGTGTGTGTGTGTGTGTGTGTGTGTGTGGGTGGGTGGGTATGGGTGTGGTGGTGTGGTTTGGTGCGGGGGTGTGTGTGTCTGTGTGTTGGTAGTGCTATTTGTGGTCGGTGATGAAATGAATTCAGTGCAATTTATAAACATTGCTAACATTTTCCACTGACTAGCGGTGCCAGGCAACTAACTTTGCAGGCGTGAAATTGTTCTTTAGCAAAACACATCTTTGGCGTAAGTGCTATGTTGCTCATAATGAATTGTTCCATTAGCTAGCTCGATTTTATGCTAACCCAAGAAGCAAACGACAAAATTGTGCGTTTGAAATGTGCCTTTATTGTGATATTACAACCAGTTTGTCAGACTTGAAACCATGATGATAACGTTAGCATGATGTAAGGGAGCATCTCCTCCCTGGAACATATGGTGCTACGTGCTAAATAGGTTTGGTCAAAACAAATAAACAGTGAAACATTGTGTCCTTTAGATATATTACTTTACAAGTGTCTTAAATATCTCTAGTGCACTACATCTTGTGCTAGCTTCATCTGAAAACATTATTTCTAATGCTTCAGTGTGAGGAAACATCTAGATCTTGTTTATGTGACCCATTAAGGTGAATCGTCCACTCCTGCGTCCTGCATGTGGGAGCAGTACAGGTCGTCCTTCACACCACCATGATGGGTGACCATGATGAGAATGAAAAAACTATGAAGAGACACTGTTTGGACAAATGTTTGTGGACACCTGACTATTAGATTAGTATGAACTTAAACTCCACTTTTCTGGTAAGATGTTGTTTTAGATTTTTGTGTAGATTTCTGAAGATGTATTCAGCTACAAGGGTGTTCATAAAGTCAGGTACTGATGTAGGTGAGGAGGCAGGTAGTTAGGTAGGGTGCAGTCAGTGTGAAGAAATTTTCCTCAAATATGTCCAAACGTGTTGGAGCGCTATAGCAGGAGATTTTCCACCATATCCAACCCACAGTAAGCAGATCTTCATAGAGCTGACTTTGTGCACAGGTTCATTGTTATGCTGCAACAGGTTTGAGTCTCCAAGTTTCAAGTAAAGGGAGAATTTCATGCTTCTGCATCCAAAGACATCCTTTGTACTGACAGTTTGAGAAAGAACCACATCTGGGTGGAAAATGCAGATATCCACATATTTTCCATAGTGCAAGTACATGCAGCTTTCACTCTTGTCCTTGGTGGAAGTTGGTGGTTTGTTCTCCAGTCGCCGTTTTGTGAGTTGAACATCACAAATGTTTGTTGTTTCTTTGGCTTGAATACAGAGATGTTTGGTGTGGTGGTCAGAATTCTTAGTAGTTCAAGAGATCTTAGGCTGACATTCATGATCTCTGTTGTTTCAGGAAGCAAAACCTTGAACAGCTTGAACCCTGTGGCCCGTAACGTCCTGCATCACCAAGTTCCATCCTGCACAATCTATAAATTACAGCTTGTCCTCCACACTGACGGAGCCCATTGTGTCCTTGGTTTCGCTGAGTTTCCGTGAGAAGGAGCTGATCTGTATGCTGACCGAGTCGTTCCTCTGCTTTCCGATCTTTTGCACTTTCACCTTCCAGAGGCGCCGCAGCTGCTGGCGAAATCGATTCCCTACAAAGCAGTAGAGCAGCGGGTTGATGGCGGAGTTGGCAAAGCCGAGACACAGCGCGGGAGCCATCATGACGCTCATCACCTGCTGAACCTCACAGCTCCAGTTCACGCCAAACTCCTTCAGCACACCCATGAAGGACAGGGTGTGAAACGGGAACCAGCAGAAGAAGAACGCTGTGACGATGGCCAGGGCAACGCGGCGCACTCGCTCTAAACGCAACGAATTGGGTTCCACCAAATCCGGGGATGTGAGCAGGTGACACCGTATTCGACTGTAGCACGTCGCGATGACAATTAACGGGATCAGGAAGCCGAAAATGTTCTTGCTGAGCGTGACCATGCCGTGCCATTGAGTGCTTGGATATTTTAGCACACAGGCTGTTACGTTATACTCTGCAGCGTGAAACGTTTCCCGGAAAACAACCACCGGAATGGTGGTGAGAGTCGCTAGAACCCAGATGAAGGCGCACACACCCCGGGCGTGAAACACAGTGCGGGCGTGATATACACTTTCGAGGCAGTGCGACTGCAGAGGGTAGACTATGACGCGGTATCGGTCGATGCTCATTCCCATGATGAAGTAGATGCTAGCGTAGGTGTTTAGCGAAGTCAAAGAGCCGCACAGCTTGCACATAAACCATCCAAAGGGCCAGTCGTAATTCCGGAGGTAGTGCACTGCCCAGAACGGAAGCCCGATCAGAAACACCAGGTCAGACAGAGCCAGGTTTAACAGGTACGTGTTAGCAACGGTGCACCTTAGCGACTTCTGGCCCAGCACACACACAGCTAGCGTGTTCCCGAGGAAACCCAGGATGAAGATTATTAAGTAAATGATAGGCACTAGAGTCTGCTGGTAGTGAGAAATGGAGAAGGAGAGGAAATCGCACGAGTGGTTCGATGCGACATGGAGGGACGGGGGCTCGCCGACTGTGCTCAGATTACTGGAGAAGTCTAATTCCATGGTGATTTCATGGGAAGTTCACTTTGATTAGGTGGGATCTGCAGTAGACACAGAAAGAAAAAAAAAAGATTAAAAGTTGCAAGAAGACATTTAATATCCTTATTTAAGAAAAAAAAAAAGGTTGAGGAGTTTAAGGTTCACCACTGATCAACTCCCCTGTTGGGTTCTTAATCCTGGATCTCAACCGTCTCTGCTCTAGGAACACTCTATCATTGCTGACCATGAGTTTTTGAGTCCAGCTTCCTAACAAGCTTAAATATGGGAAGAAAAGTATTTTATAACTAAAACTAAAAAAGTATAACTAAAAGTTTTCTACTTCCTGCAGTCTTCTACCCCTGGTGGCCCGGATCTGCTACTACAGCTGCTAGCTAATAAAAATTCACTCTGTTGGCTGGTCAGTCACTTTGGAAGAAGAGAGCTCTTGGTCATGGTACTTGACGTGTATATTTGATGTTCTAGTAATGATAATACGTGGTATTATAAACGCTGTGTTAAATGGTTTGTGAAATTTCAATTCCTCACCATGTAGATCCTAGCCGAACATGGCCATTATTTTCTAGAGGACAAAAGAGACAGAAACAGAGCTGCAAGAAATAGTCATGGAGTTTCTGTTGTTATTTCTCAGAAAGATTGAGAAATCAATTTACGACACCCCAGACACTGACAGCGTGAACAAATTCTGTTTGACGGAATCACACAATCGTGGAAAACATGTCTGCGAAAAGACATGAAAACACACAAAAATACACAAAAACACATGAAAACTCAGGATTCTTTATGCAATTTAAATTCCAGCTTAGTGTGAAGAAACGCTCGGGTTGTGTAACGGAGCCCAGGTTTCCCCCGAAGCAGAGAAGCACAGAGACTTTGCATTCCGTGTTATGAAATTCTTTTTAACACGGCTGTTATTCATAATGTTTTTTAACCCCCAGGATTTGTAACGGCATTGTGCAAGCTGTGGACACGAGGCCCGAGCGAGAGTGAGTGGAATTGACACGTGAAAGCCTCAGCTTTGGGGAGAAGAGAAAAAACAAACCCTGAGAAAGAAAAGCAGATTCCCACTGACAAGAGAGTCTCTGGTGAGATGAGTCGCGTGTGAAAGGGTTCAGCTTCCTAATGGAAAGAGCGCGCACGTGTCTGTGTGTGTGTGTGTGTGTGTGTGTGTGTGTGTGTGTGTGTGTAAAAGGCTTCACCACATGTTTATAACTTGACATGCTTGAAACCCCCATGTTCCTCAGCTGTTGGTTCCTCAGTGCCTCTGCGGTTTGTAGTAAATTGATTCTTGTTTTTCTCTCTGTTTTTTTTTTCAGATGAGGTATAAGTCAGTATTTTCTAGAGTTTAACATAAACGTGAGTACGTGATGACGTGTGTGTACAACTGCAACTATTATTACTTGTGCTCTGTGGAATTTAATGAAACTTATAAAAAACTATTCATTAACTAATCATTGAATTAAACTCTGGACTATAAACTCAATGAAACAGAGTTAATCACTGAATCTTAATATCAAAAGTTAATTATCGATTATTTGAAAAACAAATCAATCAATGAATCAACTCACTAATAAGTTTCAGTATATATTTATATTTATATTTATATTTATATTTATATTTATATTTATATTTAAACGAGTCTTTATCTCACTTTGAAAAGCTCATTGTGTTTAAAACTTGTGTTCTGCAGAACCAGTAATAATGTTTGTATGTTTGGGTGTTTGGCGGTTTAGACTTGATTCTGTCCACTCAGACCCTGAACTCATTAGTTGACTTTAGAACATTAGGTGTTTTTTCTTCTGTTTATGTAGATCAATAAACTCGGCTATTTGAGGCTCGCAACATTCCCAAACCCTCCATTCAGAGGAGTAACTGGAGCAGATCTGATAAAAGATGTCCACATCATGTCGAAAAACAAAACCCATGCAAGACAAGTGTGGAGCTGCATATCTGAAGTTCTCACAGTTCCACATTCCAAGAGTTTTAAAGTCCCACAATCTTAAAGTTCCCACAGTTTCACAGTCTCATAATCCAACAGTCCCACAGTCCCACACTTCCACAGTTCCCCAATCCCACAGTCCAAAAGTTCAACAGTTCCACAATCTCACACTACAACAATCTCACACTACAACAGTTCCACAATCTCACAGGAATTCTGTCATAAATCGAATTGTGTTAAAGATCCCAGAATATTTGCACACACTCTGCATTCTCTCATCAGATCCATGAAGTCCTCAGCTGGAATGGTTTTCCAACAATCTTGAGGAGTTCCCAAAGGTGTTGAGATGCTGCTTTTGCTTCATCTCACTTGGATTTAGCTTAGTGAGAGACCAGGTCATCTGAAGCAGCACTTCATTACTTTCCTAATTGGATAAATAGCTCTTATGTGTGGAGGTGTGTTTGGGGTCATGGTCCTATTGGAAACAGAATAATGGTCCCACTGCAAACCAAAATGTAAATCAGATTGGTATGTGCCACTGTGGAAGCCATGCTGGTTAAGAGTGTCATCAATTTGGACTAATTTGCCACACTGTCACTAACAAAGCATCTCCACACCATCACACCTCCACACCATCACACCTCCACACCATCACAAGAACACTGAAGGTGTGACTGTGTACTGAGTAAAGGGTCTGAATACTCTCTGAATGCCCTGCACACACACACACACACACACACACACACACACACACACACACACACACACACACACACACA
>MU526172.1:940064-955064 GCA_024362625.1 Silurus asotus
ACACACACACACACACACACACACACACACACACACACACACACACACAAAATCTGTCCTGCAAGTCAGTATCTTCTCTAATACTTTGACATGGAGAACACGTTTTGTTGTTGCAGAGTCTGTTACAGAAATCTGCCAAACATTTATTTTGCTTTGGTAAAAAGAAAAGAGAAAGTGTGAAAGAAAGAGAGAGAGAGAGAGAGAGAGAGAGAGAATGTCTATACAGAAGGTTGTAATTGCCTGAGTATTTCTTCACAGCTCAAAAAAGATCTGGTTTTAGTTGTTAGATGACATTAGGAAATCAGGTTCCTCCCGGGTTCCTCGCCTTCTCCAGGGGTTTTGTAGCGAATCCACAATCTCTAAACTGTTGGATTTAAGGAGGAGTTTCTTCATATACAGCTGATAAATGTCCAAAAAATGCTACATATAATTATAATTGTGTTCATATTTATATCAATTTACTGTGTTATATTTAATCATATGCAGGTTCGTGCCAAAAGTATTGGGACAGCTGACTTCTCCTGCTGTATAAAGTTCAGCTCCAAAACTGTTACTCCAAAGTTGGAGTGTAGGATGTCTTTGGTAAAGTAGCATGCAATTTTGCCTTGATTATATTTTGGAGACTCAAACCTGCTTCAGCGTAACATTTGTGCACGAAGCCAACTTCATGATACATTAGATGAAGTGGAGGATCTCCTGCTATAGAGTTCTGACCACAACCCTATTTATAGATATATTTAGAGAAGAAAAAAGTGATGTAATGTTTCAGCATAACACACACACACACACACACACACACACACACACACACACAAATTACAAACACTGTAAATAAGACCTGATGATGATGATGATGATGATGATGATGATGATGATGATGATGATGATGAGTTTTAAAAAGTTCTAAAATAAAGATCTTACCGTTACTGTGAGGGAAACTACCCCATCAAGCTCCCCTGAAATGACCAACAGATGTTCATCTTCTTCCCAACTGCTGCAGCACTTCGGTCTGTTACACACACACACACACACACACACACACACGCACGCACGCACACACGCACGCACACACACACGCACACACGCGCACACACGCGCACACACACACACACACACACACACACTTTTCCCTTTCTGATACAGGTGGTATGTGTAAGAGAGAGAGAGAGAGAGAGAGAGAGAGAGAGAGAGAGAGAGAGAGAAGGATGCAGGAGGTCTGTCTGATAGAGAACTTCCTGTAGTGCTTTTTATAAGCACAGGGGTCCAGACAGAGGGGGTGGGGGGGGGGGGGGGTTACAAAAGAGGGAAGGACAGAGAGAAATGAGGAAAGATAAAGAAAGAGGGAAGGAAAGAGAGAGAATGGGAATATGGAATAGAAAGAGAGAGAGAGAGAGAGAGAGAGAGAGAGAGAGAGAGAGGTGGACAGGTAGAAGGGAAGGATGTAAGGGAGAGAAGGAGGGAGGGAACGTAAAATAAACAGGTACAGGGCCAAGAACAAAAAAAAAAAGAAAGAATGAAGAGAGAGTGAGTATAAATTTGCATATATAATGTTGTGTATGGAAATTTGTATGTAATCGTATTGCATTAAATCAGTATTAACCACTTCATTCCCGTCTCACCCTGCAACCATTCCACCCCCGGAATTCTCATCTCATCCACCCGATATTCCTAAAACCACCCAACCCCTAGAATTTGTATCTCATACCCCCATCCTACCTCTGTTATCGAACCCCCAATATTCCCATTTCATCCCAGTCTTCCCATCTCACTCAGTAATTCCCATTTCATCCCGCTGGTATTCCAATTTCACCCTGCTGTTCCATTACCCTGTAATTCCGATCTCATTCTTTCAGTATTCCCATCTCATCATGCCTCACTCTCCCCACATAATTCCCATTTTACCTGCAGTATTCCCATCTCACCCTCAATCCCAATCACATCATAATCACCCCAGTATTCCAATCTCACCACCTCACCCCCGTCCCCCTGCCTCACCCTCTCGTGTATTTCCATCTAACCCCCTGTTATTTCTGTCTTCTAGCATTTTCATTTCAACCCCCACATTCCCGTCCCTAACTGCCATGAACTGATTTGCATTGGCCCCACCCATTATTTGCATATTTAGATCACACATTCTTTTGTGTGTGTGTGTGTGTGTGTGTGTGTGTGTGTGTGTGTGTTTGACATGTTTAATCCGTATCTAACGGATGTAAACGCTATGTCGAGAGACACGTAACAGACGCGGGGTGCGAATGTCACCCCGCTCCCAGGTTGCCATGGGAACGGCCCAGCGAGACCTCCGTCCCCAGGACACTTGTCATAACGATGTCGTTAACGAGCATTGAGAGTGCTACGATAGAGATCGTGAAAAACAGCTCGAGAACCAATTTGGTGAAAGATGAGAACTTCATTCCCCGTGTGGTGTGTGTGTGTGTGTGTGTGTGTGTGTGTGTGTGCAGAAATGAGCATCATCCACATTTTCCTTTATATTAGGATAAAGAGGAACTTGTAAATCACATCCAGATGTTGCATCTTGATTTATTTTGACTAAATTTAATTTTCGATGGTTTGAGAGATCAAACACACGAGTTAGAAAACTTCTAAAGATCTCAGTTTACTTGCAGCCAAGCAGGTCCTTCTAAAAGATCTCATAAACACCATTTACCATGTAACTGAACAATAATGACAGCTAGTCTTTATTTCATACTAACCTGGTTATTTCCTTCTTGGTTAAAACAAAGACTAGTTGTTGTTACAGTTCAGTTAAAAATGGTTATATAGTGTTATATATGATTCATAACTTCTTGAGACATGTTGATCTTGTCTGTACATAGCATGTAATTTGAGACACAGGTATATGGAGGTTTGCTGGATGTTACACTTGTTCTAAAGCGACGTTTCTGTTCCAGAAGATTTTTTTTCTTTTTTTTTTTACAATCATTTTAATCAGGAGCTGAACTTTATCCTCTACACCAGACACCGTTAATCACAAGGAGTCCAGATTCTCAAATTTACTCTAAAGCTCCTGAGATGCGACACAATCGACCCTCTGATGAGGAGAAGGTTTCTTCAAATTTCTCGCATTCTTCTAATCATTGCTGAGCCTCGTAAACTTTCACTCACTGCTATAAAAGGTTGGATTTCTGTAGCGTTCATTATCATGGAACCTCCACACGTCAAAACAAATCGATCCTTTACCACTCAAACATTTCGCTGATTTATGGCCTCTTTTCCTCTTCTGTGTGTGTGTGTGTGTGTGTGTGTGTGTGTGTGTGTGTGTGTGTGTGTGTGTGTGTGTGTGTAAAAGCTTTACTTCATAACACTCTATTCACTTGTATAGTCCTCGTAAACACCATCATTAGTCCATCATGGTCATGTCCCAAACCACATTCCCTACTCACATGTGCTCAACATTTACACTGTAATTAGTCCATTGTGTCCCAAACTGCACACACTCTATCCACTATATAGTCCACATACACACCATCAGTTATACACTGTGGACGTGTCCCAATCCACATTTCCTTCTTACTATGTACTCCGCATAAACACCATTTTAGTCTATTGTGGGCGTGTCCCAAACCACCAGCACTAATTGGAACGGCACATTTTAGGCATTTGAGATAACCTGTATGAAACATGACATATGGGTATATTTATGAGGGGGCTGAGTTTAAAATTAAACTCACAGCCCCATGAAGGTTTATGTATCTGGTGCTTGGACCCCTAATGTTTCCCCAGGAACAGAACTGGTACAAGTTTATGATGTTGACAGAAACCCAGCATTCTGATTGGGTAAAGTCTCAGGGGAGTGTTTAATAGCGGATGTGTGCATTCTAAACTAAAACAGACTTACAAACCCTGAGAACTAATTTATACACACACACACACACACACACACACACACACACCCCATATACACACAGAGCATATGTAGAATATGCAGGATTATTTCTTAGGTCAGGGTTGACCATTTATTATACACACACACACACACACACACAAACACACACACACACACCCACACACACACACACACATACACACAAACACACTGACACTCACACAAACACACACACTGACACTCACACATACACTCTCACACACACAACTCCTCCAGACCAGCATCCTGTTCCTCCCTCCTTCACTCATTTCTTTCACTCCTCTAATTCTTCAGGGTAAAGATTTGTGTGTGTGTGTGTGTGTGTGTGTGTGTGTGTGTGTGTGTGTGTGTGTGTGTGTGTGTGTGTGTGTGATTGTGTGTAAAAAGGAGAATGTGAATAAAAAAAGAAGTGATCGAAAATATGGAAGAAATGAAAGAGGGAAAGGGTGAGAGGTAAAATAAAGACATGAATAGGAAGGAAGGATGGATAAATGGATGGATGGAAGGAAGGAAGGAAGGACAGACAGATATTAGAAAGCAGGGAAGGATTGATGAACTTAAAGAAATAGAAAGAAACAGAGAGAGGGAAGAAAGAACGAACACTAACACTTTAATACCCTGAAATACAAGGTACCACATTGTAGAACATTAACACAGACTGTAACATGTCGAAAATACTGTTATATACACCATTACACATTAAAAAACATACTGTAGTAACACAGAAACGACTGTAACACACTGTAACACATCATAGAACACTAATACACTGTTACACATCATAGAACACTGTAACACACTAACATAGAACACTGTAATAACACAGAAACTACACCATAATGCACTGTAACACACTGTAACACATTATTGAGCACTGTAACACACTGTAACACATCATAAAAACTGTAACACACTGTAACACATCATAGAATACTATAACACAATATGGAACACTGTAACACACACCTTGTGGAATACTGTAACAAATCATAAATCTCTGAAACACAGTATGGAACACTGTAACACACTGTAATACATCATAGGAGACTGTAACACATTTGTAACACACACTAACACTTTTCAGTACATTGTAACACATTGTAGAACACAAACACAGACTGTAGCATTTCACAAAATACACCGTTACACATTACAAAAACACAGTAACACTTCAAACAACCACGTTTATTCATTTCTTTACTCGATCTTTATATAAATAGAGTGTAAATGTAGAGGATTATTGATCTTTTTTATTGTATTTAAACAGATTTAATTATGCTGCCTATCAAACACAGTATGTGCTTTTTTTTGGTTTGGTTTTATTTGTGGAGTAGAAAATGATCCCGAGACATTAATGTGAAACTGATCTGCTCTCGTTACAGAAGAGAAAAACAGGAAAAACAGGAAGTGGTTCAGCACTGTTTATAACAGTTCATATTACTAGTGAGAACTGAGATAACAGAAGGTTAAAGGTCACTGGCACAGAGTCTAAAACAGAGAAATCTGAGACAACACATATGGATGGACACACACACACATATACACAAACAAATGCAGAAGTGTGTACACACGTATACACACACACACACACACACACACACACACACACACACTCTCTCCTGGTATTTGAGAAAAGGAAAGCTTAAAAAATAGAGCATTTCTATGAGCAGGAGTGATGTACAGTTTGGCCAAAAGTTTGTGGACACACGATTGGTATGTACCGTTTGAACATTGTGTCCATTTGCTGTTATAATAAGTTCCACTCTTCTAGGAAGGTGTTCTACTAGATTTTGTGGAAATTCTGTGGTCCTTCATCAACAAGGGTGTTGGTAAAGTCAGGTACTTGTGAAGGTGAGAAGGTGAGGAGGTCTGGGGTGCAGTCAGTGAATGCTCACATTCATTCATGTATAATAGGGAGCTCTATAGCAGGAGATCTTCCACATACTTCCAACCCATGGCACGCAGATCTTCATGGAGCTGGCTTTGTGCACGTTGTGATGCTGGAACAGGTTTTGGGTCTCCTAGTTCAAGTGAAGGGAACATTTCATTCTGCAGCATCCAAAGACGTCCAATACAATTGTGTGTCTCTACTTTTGTGCTAACAGTCTGAGAAAGAACCTCATATGGGTGGAAAAGGTGATGAGAAATCACGACACACTGAGATCTGACTCGACATGAGATCGGATTTATTTATGAGAAAGACCAAAGAAAAATGATCTCATTGTTTTTGAGAGAATCACACATCAATGTTATTGACTATTATTACTGATACATTAATGGAATGAGTCTCCAGTGTGAGAAACATCTAAAGAATGCAAAGAAAGCCATTAAGAGGGGTAGAGGAGGAAGCCGGTGAAGGTGTTCCGGAGAAGATGATCGTCGTAGAGGGCATAGTTGGCGAAGAGTCGGGTGTACATGAGGTCTCCGACCTCCAGCTCGAGCACCAGGCCGCTGGACACGTGTCTGAGCATGCCGTCTCCAAGACCCTCGCCCAAGTGCAGGATCATCTCACTGTTTTTGTACAGGTTAATGCCCATGTTGTGTCTGTTGGTGTTGTAGGCGGCACCCGTAAAGCGGATGTAGTACACGCCTTTAACCGGCGCTTTGAACACACCTGTAATAAACACACGGTTTATTTCAGCACTTTTGTGTAACAGTTGTGTAGAGTGTTAGGTGCTACAATGTGCAGGTGTGTGTTCATCACGGAACCTGTGAGCGGATCATAAGCTCCTCCGATGTTGCTGACGACTTTAGTGTAGATCAGATTGGTTTCATAGGCAAACGGTCCTTTCTGTCCTGAAGGTAATCCGGCACTAAACGCCACCTTCGGACGCTCTGCCAACACAAACATGAACACAACACAGATCTCATGATGACAGTCAGTTCAGAAGAAGCTTTAGGGAATAGTGTGTTATGTGTGGAGTTTGTTCACCGGTGCATTCTTTCTTCACGATCTCCAGTTCCTTCCTCAGGGCCAGCAGCTCAGCTGCCTGATCTTAGGAATAAAAGGAAGGATGTAATATTTCAGAATGGTGAGATGTTTCCAGCAAGTGATGATTAACTCTTAAGTCAAAGCGAACACAGACGGTACACTCGCTCTGGAAAGTTGGAAAGTTGACTAACGAGGGAAACTAGCAAGAGCAATGCATGTGCTGCACCTAGCCTCAGTTTCTAACCATATTCATAGTGTTTAATAGCGTGAGGGTGTTTACCAGCGTTTTCTTTCTTCACGCTTTTCAGGTCCCTCTTCACGCCCCACAGCTCGCCTGTCTGAACTTAATATGAAAGAAGAGTGTATTATTTGAGGATGTTTAGATGTTAATTTAGAAGCTACTTTTGTTTTGGATTATTAATAATATTACTGCAGAATCCAGATATTCGTCTCACCCGTGTTCTCTCTCTCAACTTTCTCCACCTTCAGCTTGAGCTCAGAGAGAGATGCTGTCTGCTGCTGCACGAGCTCTTGGAGCTTCTTCACATCACCAGGGAGGTCCTGAGAGTCCGTATCCTGCAGACTGCTCGGCACGTGCAACAGCAGAAACAAGACAATCACCTGGAACATGCTTCTTTCCATCGTTACCGCTGAGATGTGCAGGTTCCACGCGGCTCTCTTAAATACAGATGTTATTGTGTAACAAAATAATTATATGGATGTGATATGGTGTGTTGAAATCTGCTGACTAAGGACAACCCACGCTCAGGTCAATCATTAAACTCGGACTAATAAAATATAGAAAGTTAACCTTCTAGATCAGGAATCTTCATCACAGAAAGAGAAAATATTACAGATGAGTAACTGTGTGGTTACATTTCTAAAATGCGCCATGTAATATTAATACACACTGTAACACACTGTAACACATTGGAACACATCATACAACACTATAACACAGCAACACACACTGCAGCGCATCATAGAAAACTGTAACATTGTGTTGCACATCATAAAACATTATCTGCACTGGAACACATCATGGCTCACTGTAACATTCTGTAACACATCAAAGAATATTGTAACAAATCATACAACTGTCTCACACATACTGTAACGCATCATGTAACACTGTAACATTCCACGATCCAAGGCAGGCAGAGGCAATACACACTTGAGATATTTGAAGGTAAAACACTAAAATGTGAAGACAACAGTCTTGTATAATGTTGTGTTGTGTTGATGTACTACTGCCCTCTATTGAACAGACAGGAGAATGCAGTTCAGCAGATATTCACTAATGATGTAAATACAGTATTTATAACTCTACTTTTTATTATAAACAGTAGTGTCATATAATTAATTATAAAAATTCTCTGAACTGAAATTCAGTAGTTTAAAAACTGTACTTTTAGATTTCTTTGAGTACATATTTAGTGCTGAATCAGTACTTTCATTGCACTACTTGGCCATTGCTACTTTATCCACCTGTTTACTGGGGGCACTTCTGTAAAAACCTCAGCCGGAAGTAGGAGCAAAGTTGCCTGACTTTCACTGACGGCTATATGATTTGTTTATGTGCGGTTTGAGAACATGTTAAAATGAGAACATGCGGTTTGGAAACAACGAGTGCATAGTTGTACAACTTTCCCCTGCAGGAGTGTGTATGACATGCCTGTGTTTCCTTGCCTGAGTAGTAGATAGACATTAAACACACTTTATTTTAAAAAAGTGTGTCTTCATCATCATCAACATCGTTTTTACTTAACTTACTGATAAAAGAATGCTTTGGGTATTGAGCGAATGTTGGCTGGAAGGGAATATTTGAATAACTGCTGGTACTGGGGCAGAATCGGACAGGAGATGGGTCTGCTTCAGGGCACTTACTGAGGACATTCGTTAGCTGCTGCACCGCAATCACAAACTGAGGAAAAGTGTCATTTTTTTTAAAGCAGTGTGGAGATAAAGAGTGTAAGTGTGTTGAACTGAAAGTAGTGTGAAAAACTATTCAGTGCTGGGTGGGGCTTTGGGTAGTTTGGGGCGGGGCTTTGGGTAGTTTGGGGTGGGGCTTTGGGTGGGAGTGTTAAAGACTTGTCATAGTTTATTGGCTGTAATCTTTCACCCAATCAGAAGTTTGAAATCATGCTGGTATTTTCTGTGCTATTTTACATAATAAAATCAAACACTGATTGGGTGGGCAAGACACACATTTGGGTGGACTCGGCCCTCCTCCGCCCACTGCTGCCACAGGCTCTGTTCCAGAAGGGGTTTCTTTTTTATCTTCTAAGTTCATCAGCAAGTTTGTAAAACACAATGTTCCTTCAGACCACCGCGAGTTTCAGCTGGTAAAGTGCAGGATGAACAGATACATTGATGAGTGCACACAGCAGTATATTTACACAGCGGTTAAAACACTGTAACACGAACACACTGAATAACACACCATGGAACACACACACACAGAGTGTAAAACTCTGCAGCCACTGATGTAACACCCAGAGACGTAGAGTCTCATTTCACAGCGTTTGGTTTTTTTATGGTGGATCAGTGAAGAAGCCGGTGAAAGAGTTGCAACGCGGCATATCGTCGGCATAGAGTTTGGGTGATGAGAACATCAGAGCGAGTTTAGAAAGTGTCTGCAAATAAAATGGGATTTATCACTACATCTCAAAATATATTTTCCTAAAGCTCAGATTGAGTCTGTGCTGCTGAAGGAACATTTTATTACGAATGAACCACAACATGCTGAGATCTGACTTGACATGACATCAGGTTTATTTGTGAGAAAGAAAACTAGAAAACAGAGAGGAATCATGAGAGTAATGACAGTGACTCCTACACACACCAACGTGACACGTTCACACTTGTTTGGGTGGAGACTTAACCTGTAATGCAGATCGTGGTTTTGTTAAGAGGTGAAGAGTAGGAAGCCGCTGAAGGTGTTGCGGAGCAGATTATCGTCGTAGAGGACGTAGTTGGTGTAGAGTTTCAGATACATGACGTCTCCAGCGAGCAGCTCCACCACCAGACCACTGGACACGTGTCTGAGAAGGCCGTCGCTTTGAGCCTCACCTAGGTGCAGGAGCAGGTCGCTGTTCTTGTACAAGTGAACACCCATGTTGTTGCTGTTGGTGTTGTAGGTAGCAGCTGTGAAGCGGATGTAGTACACGCCTTTAACCGGAGCTGTGAACACGCCTGCAATAAACACACACAGGATCATTGTAGTACTTTTGTGTAAAAGTGTTAGATGTTACTGTGCAGGTGTGTGTTATGATCTACAGCACCTGTGTATGGGTTATAAGCTCCTCCGATGTTGCTGACCACTTTGTTCTCATCACGTTTCTGCTGATGCCGGAGCCAAGCCTTCTGCAGGAAGCAAAAATGCAAGAAACTTCTCAGGATGTATGCTGTGAGATGAAGCAGCTCAGAGAGCTCCTGTATCAGCAAGCGGCCG
Organism: Silurus asotus; assembly: GCA_024362625.1. Taxonomy (NCBI): domain Eukaryota; kingdom Metazoa; phylum Chordata; class Actinopteri; order Siluriformes; family Siluridae; genus Silurus; species Silurus asotus. Next base: position 950,334 of record MU526172.1, read on the forward strand.
CGTTATCCGAGCTCAAGGTCAAGATGGAATACATGGAGAAAGAGAACACAGGTGAGGTGACCTTCACACTTCACTCCATCACGTTCAGAGTTAATGTACCTGACCATTCTGCTTTTCAACATCCGAAACCTGGTTCAGTTTGTTGAACAATCTACAACTGTAGTGTTGGGTTTTAGATGATTGTACTCTTCATAACCATCAGTTGCTAGTTAACTTCTGGAACATCTAAACATTACACTTTTCTTTATTCTATAGCTCAGGCAGCCGAGCTGATGGTCATGAAGAAGGAATTGGAAAGCGTGAAGAAAGAAAACGCTGGTAAACACTATTCCCTGGAGCTGCTTCCTCACATTCACGGAATAATATTATATTATAAACACGGGTGACAACAGACTCCTACATTAGACTCTCACCTCAGACTCTCATCGTGTCATCAGGAGACCTGTGTTGTGTTCATGGTTGTGTGTTTGTGTTGGCAGAGCGGCTGAAGGTGGCGTTCAGCGCCGGTTTATCTCCAGGACAGAAAGGACCTTTTCATTTTGAAACCACTCTGATCTACAGTAAAGTGGTCAGCAACATCGGAGGAGCTTATAACCCATACACAGGTGCTGTACATCACAACACACACCTGCACAGCGTAACACCTGCTAACACCTTTACACAAAAGTGCTACAATGATCCTGTGTGTGTTTATTGCAGGCGTGTTCACAGCTCCGGTTAAAGGTGTGTACTACATCCGATTCACAGCTGCTACCTATAACACCAACAGCAACAACATGGGTGTTCACTTGTACAAGAACACAGAGCACCTCATGCACTTGGGCGAGTATGATAAAGACGGAACTGCCAGACACGTGTCCGGCGCTCTGGTGCTTAACCTGGAGGTCGGAGACGTCGTGTACCTCCGTCTCCTGACCAACTACGCCCTCTATGATGATACTCTGCTCCGTAACACCTTCAGCGGCTTCCTCATCTTCCCATTTTAACAAATCTTTGGTGCCAAGATTTATTACTGCATTATTGTGTTTCTGTTGAGCTTCATTTCTTCACAAATATAGTGAACGCACCATAATTACTTGCAGGGTGTCTGTCCTGTGTTTGTGAAAAACATATCTGGGCATAAACATCTCACATTGATGTGTGATTCTCTCACTGATGTAGGAGCCTTGATACCGTCTATCATTTCTCTCGTTACTCCTGTTCTTAAACAAATAAATCAGGTCTCATGTAAAGTCAGATCTCAGTGTGTGTGATTTATTTAAAAGAAAATGATTTTTTTAGCAGCACAGATTTATTCCAAGGGTCAGGAAAATATTGTACGAATCTGTATCAGTGTCTTTCATATTTCCAGATTTTCCTGTTCTGTATTATTGAAAAGCGTCTAAACTGCATTCTCGTGTATTTTCACTAGAGGGCAGTATTACAGCAACTGGATTTGTAACACTGACACACCCTGTAACACACTGACACATACTATTACACTAGTGTATACACTGTAACACACTTTTATACACTTGTACACACTGTAGCACACTTGAGCTGATGAGTGGAACAATGCAGCCCACATCATTTCAGCTCAATTGTACTTTTGGATGCAGGTCGATCCTAAAGTTCCCGTTCTGCACTGCAGACCCTTCAGTTACACCCCTACATGCTCCTCATATACCTGCTGCTGGACGGGAACAGCACCACTTCAGCACCACAGATGTTGTGGACAGCGCAACAGCACATGGCCATTTGGTGTGCGTGGGCGTGTTTTGTGTTTTGTAGTGACACCTTACTATCAATGTTTACATCAACTTCAGCATTACCCACCTAACTAAATCTAATCTAATGGCTCATCAGTGGAGAAGATTCTCTTTTCTCTGAGATCTCACAACTTACCACCTTCCGATCACAAGTCTGACATCTGCTCTCAGTCGACAGCTAGATCTCGTCCCTCAGCAATGCTTGCTCTCATTCCCACTGTGCTCCTTCCCTCTAACATTTTTGGACACTGTCGTCCATCTTCATGAAGAGCTTCTGAGTGGAGACGGGTGCTCATCAGTCTTATGGGTCTGTATTTCTCCTGAACATCCCTGTGTGAGTCAAATATAACTAAAGTAGAAGGTGGTTTTGTGAGGAATAAAACAGTATGTGTTTAAGGTTCGAGGCTCACTGAGGAATGTTTATGAGGAGTGAAGGCGAGCCTGAAAAGCTCCTGAGGAACTCGATGATGGTCAGACCATGTTTAAAGTGTTTAAACCATGTTTAACTCTGCTCCAATTATCCAAGTTTTTCCAATGAACATGGAAGCATCAGCACTGGACCATAAAACAATGGAAGAAGGTGGTCTGGTCTGGTGAAGGAGGTTTTCTTTTCAATCATGTGGATGGTTGGGTGCTTGAGCATGGCTTACCTTGTTAGGAGATGGCACCTGGATGCAGGAGGAGAGAAAGTGGAGGCAGTGTGATGCTCTGGGTGATGTTCTCCTGGGAAATTTTGGGTCTTGGTGTTCTTCCAGACTTCCTGCAGTTACACTTTATCTTCACAAGTGTTCACTAATGGCCATGTTCTCTTTCAGTAGGATAACACCCCCTGAAATCACTCACTGACCGGAAGGGGTTTGAGGAACATGACAAAGAACCAAAGTTGCCAAGAATCGTTGCTTAGTTACCCTCATGTTAATTGACCTATTCTTTCACTTTTTCTTCTTCTACAGTATCTTCTATGGCATCCCAGAGAATCATCTAGCACAGCGATTCGTCTGGTGAGGGTCTACGGAACATTATGACCAAATGTTGCAAACGCTCCAGTGCCACCATCAGGACAAATTTGAAGTACCTTTATGGACATCAATTTTTTATCATATTTTCAACAAGAGCCTAAAATCTCTGGATTCCCTGCATCACAACAAACTGAGGCGAGTTCCTGAAGCGTCGCTTTCAAAAGCCTGCGTTTTCACAGTCTACACAGAAACACCATTTTCAAATGTATCCACTTTGGAGAGTGTTTTCAAAAAGCAACGTTTTTATTGACTATAAAGCCGTCTCGGTGTAGGACGGAATAACAAAACAGAGAGAAAGATATAAATTTTTTTAAACAAAAACGTATTTAGTGTGGACACGGCCTGAGACTGCACCTCAGCAACAACTTTGCCACCTGATAAAAGACCTGCTCGGCATCTTCAAGACCGTGACCTTAAGCTGTGCAGCTAATTTCATTCCAGCACCACCTACTGGTGAAAAGTAACAATAACATGTTATAAATATTTAACTGTCATTATTGCTCCTCCTCCACCAAATGTTGTCCAATCCTCTGCAGATGTGGTTCAAAAACATCTTACCACTCAGGTACCAGCTCTGTTTTCCTGGGATTAATTACACAACAGGTGTGAACGTATGACTCAGGTGCTTAAACTCTGAAGACACTATAAACCATTACTGTGGATTAAAGGTTATAAAGTAATAAACGATCACCATGACGACTTCAATGAAACGAATCGTTTAATAGATTCAATACGTTATTATACAAAAGAACAGGAATAGAAAAGGTCCTTATGAACAGAAGTCACGTGTGAATCCACGGATCTGTGCTCATCGTCTCAACGCTGACGTTTTACTCGGAACGAGCTAAACATCTTCACGTCTTCACACCTCAGATGACACTATAAGGCCAAAAGTATGTGGACACCTGACCATACAATTCCACACCGAGTCTCCATTCTCTGTTATAATGAGCTCCACTCTTCAGTGAAGATGTTTTCTATTCGATTTTTGTGGACATACATTTAGCTACAAGGATGTGTGTTAGTAAAATCAGATTCCGATGTATTTAAGATGAGAACCCGAAGATGTTCAATAGGTTTGGAAATTTGTAACATCTCAGAGATCTTTCACATCTTCCAATCCATGTATAACTCAGATCTTCCTGGAGTTGGCTTTGTGCACAGGAGCACGGTCCTGCTGAAACAGATTTAGGTCTCCTAGTTCAAGTGAAGGAACGTTTCCTGCTACACGCTCCAAAGACGTCCTGTACAATTGCTTGCCTCTGACTTTGTGGGAACGGTCTGGTTGAAGAACCACATATGGAATAGTCGGGTGTCCAAATACTTTTGGCTGTACAGCATAAATATCAGCGCTAAAGACGCGACTGGCGAAGCAAATATTCACAAATTCTGAGTCCAGAAGACATACGTCTTTAAAATGGAGTAAACTTGGTCTATTAAAATAAAACGATAAAACAAAATACAGCTAAAATACTGGAGGCCAACGGAGACGTGGAGACGATTTCCAGACTTCGGAGAGTAAAACTATCTTAGAAATAAATTAGCTGGAAAAGATAGACGGATTAGAAAAACAAAAACAAACAAAAAAAAACCCCAAGCCTTAAAACTGGAACGTCGCTAAAATTGAGGGAAACAGAGAAATGCTAATGCTAATAATAATAAGGCTACGATGTTTCCGCTTTATTCCGCCCTTGTTAAGTACCTCAACACATTCATAAAGTCAAAAAGACCCATCTATCTTGCTAATCAGCTACTTTAATACACAGCTACTACGTAGGTGTCATGCTAGCTACCTTGGAAAGACACACAAGGCAGATTTGCTAGCAAGCTGTGAAGGTAGCGTTAGCATAATAGCTGTTTCAGGGTTTTTTTTTTTAAGAATGTGTTTTAATTAAAAAAATAAACAAAACTGAAATAAGGTGGAAAACAAACATAGAAACTTTACCTAAAAGGAAAGAAAAAGC
>MU526172.1:960064-966816 GCA_024362625.1 Silurus asotus
TGTCCTAATGTTTTTGGACCTAGGGTTGTAAACATGCGCACAACACACTATCAGACACAACACACACACACACACACACACACACACACACACACAACTATTTTCACTATTCGCTATTTTACAATATAATACACAACTTTTATACACCAAAAACATTATAGAGAAGTCTATAGTCAGTCTGTGTCACTCAGTGTGTGTGTGTGTGTGTGTGTGTGTGTGTGTGTGTGTGTGTACCTAAGCATGGGTGTTCCTGATTGGTTAAGAGCTTTAAATGTGAGGAAGCGATCACATGATCTCATTCTCGGGCGATAAAAACGCAACAGTCCATCAAACTGCCTCAGAGAGATTCCATCAGGTCTCTAACACACACACACACACACACACACACACACACACACACACACACACAGTACATTTTAGTAACCATTAAATTATAACAATAAAACAAGTATACGTGTTTGTGTGTGTGTGTGTGTGTGTGTGTGTGTGTGTGTGTGTGTGTGTGTGTGTGTGTGTGTGTGTGTGTGTTTTTACCTGGCGGCTGACCAGCAGTTGGAAGGCGTGTTCGATGGCAGAGCGTTTGTGTAACAGAAGAGATTTGAACTTGACTTTCTCAACTCCATTAAATGTGTCGAACACCACGGCCAGGAGCTGCACAGAACACACAACACTGTGTATACAACACACTCACAACACTGTGTATACAACACACTCACAACACTGTGTATACAACAAACACAACACTGTGTATACAAAACACACAACACTGTGTATACAACACACACACACACACACACAACACTGTGTATACAACACACACACACACACAAAACTGTGTATACAACACACACACACAACACTGTGTATACAACACACACAACACTGTGTATACAACACACACAACACTGTGTATACAACACACAACACTGTGTATACAACACACAACACTGTGTATACAACACACACACACACACACAACACTGTGTATACAACACACACAACACTGCCTTACAACACACAACACACACAACACTTTGTATACAACACACACAACACTGTGTATACAACACACACAACACTGCCTTACAACATTTACATTTACTGCCTTTAGCAGACGCCCTTATCCAGAGCGACGTACAAAGAGAGAGAGTGAGAGTGAGCAAGAGAGAGAGAGAGTGAGCGAGAAAAAGCGCGAGAGAGTGAGAGTGAGCAAGAGAGAGAGAGAGTGAGCGAGAAAAAGCGCGAGAGAGTGAGAGTGAGCGAGAGAGAGAGAGAGAGTGAGGTGCGAGTGAACTGACGAGGTTCATGATGAAGTAGAGCTCGATGGAGAGATAAACGATGAAGAACATGCAGGACCAGCGATTGTGTGAGTACGCCGGCATCATCACGTCTGGGAAACTGATGGGGGAAAAAACAAAGGAGACTCATTCAGATTTCATAAAATACACATCAAAGGTATTATATGTGATAAAACACACACACACACACACACACACACACACACACACACACACAAAGACAAAATCACACACTTACTTTGCTGTAGTGAGCAAAACGAACAAACTCACTACACTGTTCTCCAATGTATTAAAATACTGTAAAGAGAGAGAGAGAGAGAGAGAGAGAGAGAGTGTCACTCCATCTGTGTATAAGTGTGTCTGAGTAAAAGAGAAACAAGAAAGACAAAAAGAGAGTGAGAAAGGAAGAAAAGAATAAAGAAAAGAAAAGAAAAAAAGAGGGAGAGGGAAATGTGTATATGTGTGTGTGTGTGTGTGTGTGTGTGTGTGTGTTAAACCCACATGGTCAGCTGGGTTGGTAGAAAACAGACAGAACCCAAGGATGGCGAAGATGATCATGAAGAAGAGCAGGAGGAGAAGGATGTCGATGAACGGCGGGAGTGACTGGAAAATCTGCCGCAAGTTCCTACACACACACACACACGCGCACACGCGCGCACACGCACACGCGCGCACACGCACACGCACGCACACACACACACACACACACAGAATGATGATATCAGTATTATTATATAATAATGTAAAACAGGTGTAATAAGTCCTCTGTACTGCACTGTGATGATGTCATAATTATTGGTGATTCCTGCACTGTGATTGGTTACCTGCGCACGGCACCGCAGTAGCGGCAGTCCACAAGGAAGATGGGTCTGAGAGCTCGGGTCACGCGCAGGTGAGACGTCTGTCTCACCAACACCACGATCGCCTCGACGAACTGGATCAGCAAGACGCTCATCTGACGCGCAAAAAACACACACACACACACACACACACACACACACACACACACAAACACTATTACTTCTAGAGCCAACATCCAAACACAATTTAACATCAGCAAACACTCCATTCCAAACTGACAACACCACACACACACACACACACACAACATAATTCTTCGTCCATAACACACCTTCACCATGGTTCTCTTGTGGCGTATGAACGTGTGGAAGCCGAGCCACCGAAGCTTCATACACAGCTCAAAGGCCACCATCACCAACGCTAAGAGCTCCAGTGTGGCATGAACCTGTGGGGAAAGAGACACACACACACACACACACACACACACACACACACACACTTATACACATTTCTTCCAACATGCCTTTGGTGCTATGGTTCTTTTGTATAGAAGTACTTTTACTGTCAAAAGTATCTTTAAAGGTTTTGATTACTCAAACACTCAAACACACACACACACACACACACACACACACACACGCGTGCGTGGGTACTTACATAAACGTCGAGCCGAAGCGGCGGAACAGCCGGAGCCTCGGACAGCGAGAGCAGCATTAGCAGCATCCCGGTCAGGAGCTCCATCAGGTAGAAGAGATGATTGTGGACAAACAGGTAGGCACTGAGAGCGCGGGGATTCCGTGGGTGTGTGTAGAACTTATCGTTATTCTCCCCTTCCTGACACACACACACACACTTACACTATGACACTGGTGAGTTCCTATTTCTAAATCTGTGTGTGTTACCTGTAGATATATTGCTGCTTCCTGGTAGTTCATCTCCCAACTCTGCCGCAAGGAATTGGGGCAGGTGGACTCGGGGGCTGTAGGGTTGCTCATGTTGTTTAGAGCATCGTAGGTCCCGACGCCATCTGGAACAAGTGGACACAGCATTATTAATAAGTTGTTATGCTGAACACAAACACAAACACTGTTCCAACAGTGCTGGTGGACTTAAAAGCTCCTAGAGCGGAGGGATGTGTAAACATGAACAAATAACCCTGATCCCTACATAACAACCTGCTCAACTGTCCCCAAGTGTCCCCACTCACACAGGACCCCAAATTGTTCACCGTCAAGCCCCATTGTACCTGATTACCAGCCAGTGCCTTGTTCTCATGTACCCAAGCCCCATTCCCATTCTTCCCCAATGTATCCCAACATCATCATTCCATACCCGTTTGCCCAGACAGATAATCAGTTTTGCCCCAATGAGCCAAGACACCATCCCCATTTCAGCCCTTGTGTACCTGGACACCATCACCATTCCACCCCCTGTGCCCAGACACAATCATTATTTGTCTCCTCATGCCCAAACCCCATCCCGGCTCCTCATGCTCAAATCCCACATACCACAACCAGTCTCCGCTTGCACATACCACGTCCCGATTCTGTCTCCTTATTCCCAGACTACATCCTCCTTCTGTCTCCTAATGCCCAGACCCCATCCCCTTTCTCTCATCATGCCTAGACCTCATATCCCATTCCGTCTCCTCATGCCCAGACCCCATATCCCCATTCCGTCTCCTAATGCCCAGACCCCATATCCCATTCCTTCCCCATGTGCCTGACTTGCTTAAACATATCACCATTCCACCTCCAGGTGCACGGACACTGACCCCCAATAATAAAATACATTTTTATATAAATAAGAAATACAAACTACATCCTCCCAGCCATGATCAACTTCATACCCTCATATTAACAGATACAAGTCACTCTGATGTCTTTAGCTCTATGAGGACATACAGCAATCAGACAGTTTGCTTCAATTGCTAACATCAGTTAGGTAGCTACAAAAGATTACCCGTTATGTTGATTGTGGGGCATATGCTAATTATAGTCATAAATTAAAACATTAAAGCAGCATAAACTCCACGCTGACGCTGAAGTGTAAACACAGTAAACACAGCTGGTCTCCCCCCGTTACCATGTACCACACAGAGAAACAAAAGAGGAAGTGTTGATTGGCCGAGCAACCGCCGGCCGAACACTGCTACCATGTGTGCTGTTGGTTTCCATGGCAACAGCTGTAAAGCGACGTCATTGGTAGTCAGTTAAAATGTCTAAACATCAGAAGTCAACAGAAAGACGAGGCAATTCCATACGTGAACCAAAAAAATCCACACAATTCAGGAATTCTGAAGAAAGCCGGCAGTGACACACCAGATCGGAAAAAAATGCCCTCTTCAGGATCCTGAGGAAGGAAACCTGTAATCCTCTGGGAGAAAAGTCAGGAAGAGATTCTCAGTCTTCTTCAATAATAACATCCAGTCAAACTCAAAGAGCAAACCATGTCCCAGGTCCCGAATCGCTCGGATGAGTTTTAGATCCAGAACATTGTTCGGTTGAATCCTATGGCTGCTGGAAATCTGCTCTCAGACATTCAGTGAGTCTGTGAGGCGGTCAATGGGTGAGTCAGTAAGACAGTGAGTTGAGTGTGTCAGTTGGTGGGTCTGTGAGGCAGTCGGGGAGTCAGTAAGGTAGTAAACTGTTAAATCGGTGAGGCAGTAAGTCGTTGAGTCGGTGAGGCAGTAAGTTGTTGAGTCGGTGAGGCAGTAAAGCAGTGAGTCGTTGAGTCGTTGAGGCAGTAAGTTGTTGAGTCGGTGAGTCAGTAAAGCAGTGAGTCGTTGAGTCGGTGAGGCAGTAAGTTGTTGAGTCGGTGAGGCAGTAAAGCAGTGAGTCGTTGAGTTGGTGAGTCAGTAAGTCGTTGAGTCGGTGAGTCAGTAAAGCAGTGAGTCGTTGAGTCGGTGAGGCAGTAAGTTGTTGAGTCGGTGAGGCAGTAAAGCAGTGAGTCGTTGAGTCGGTGAGTCAGTAAGTCGTTGAGTCGGTGAGTCAGTAAGTTGTTGAGTCGGTGAGTCAGTAAGTTGTTGAGTCGGTGAGTCAGTAAGTTGTTGAGTCGGTGAGGCAGTAAGGCAGTAAGCTGTTAAGTCGATGAGAGCTGAAAGTCAACTGCTGGATGATAAATATAAAGATGTTGATATTGGGGAAAGCTTCTTTGAGTGCTTCCTCTTCTTCTGCATCGTTTCCTCTTCCTTTAAATAAAATAAAAAATGCCAATGCAAAACAAAAATACGTGGTCTTACTGACTCAAACTCATTCAAACCCAAGACAAGCTCATCAGGAGAAGACATGAAGGACGATCCGTGTACCGAACAGCATGAGGATCAAGTCCCTCATCAGCACCTTGCTGAATGATCCGATTAGGACTAACAGAATCGAGTGTCCACTGAGGGACGAGAAAAAGTCTGAGGAACAAAAAGTTCAAGAACAGGAAACTCCATCTAAAATCCTACCTGTCTGACCACAAGCACACACACACACAAACACACACACACACACACACACAGGAGTGTGATGTCGAATTAAAAAAAAAAAACATTCTGTGTGTAAGCGTTTATAGAAAATGAAAAAAAGACAGCACAGAGACATCAGATGGGGTGTGTGTGTGTGTGTGTGTGTGTGTGTGTGTGTGTGTGTGTGTGTGTGTGATTAAACACTGCGCTGACACAGCATGTACGATCAGTGTTTTTGTGTGCACGCATATACAAAGACCAGAAGGTTGCAGCTGACACTCAGGTCACATGACCGTCTGAGTACACAGACAGTGTCCTGTCTGTCTGTCTGTCTGTCTGCAGTGTGATGATGTTAAAAGTCTGTGCGTTCACATTAAGTTCGTTACGGTGGGATTTGTGTTTTTTTGTTTTTTTTTTAAAGCTTTCAAAATAGCAAACTGATTTGTAGGCGGAGCCACAAGTGATCTTCGTCCCAAATACGCACCAATCACGCTGAATATTCAGATTTTAAATGATAAATCTTTCCTTTATATGCAAAACAGAAACTAACACAGCGCTGTTAGGAATACATTTTTTTGGTTGTCATGGATACACCAAAACTAAATACACTGGCAAACATGGTTCTCCTGGTGGTTTGTTCTCATGCAGCCTCTAAGTGTCTGAAAGTGGAAGTCAGGAAGATCAGAGGCTCTGTGTAGGGGTCACCACCAGGAGACAAAACGCCACCAGGAGACAAAATGATGTTCCTGACTCGTACTTATGGTGTATAAAGCTGAAGAACAGCTGGGAAGAAGAGAGAAACATGAGAGCAGAAGCTGGGTGAGGGTATACGCGTTAGATGAGACACTCACTCTCTTCCAGCAGATCTCCGGTTTCATCCCAGGTGAGGATCAGAGGAACATCATCATCCCCATCAGACATCCTGTGACTTTCTGTCTAAAACCCTGCACTATCTGTAAAATGAACCAGGCTCCAGCTGCACACTCACATCTGCTCACACACACCCTGTAAACTTCTAAGTCTGAGCACACACTCTCACAAACCTACACACACACACACACACACACACTCAGGACCCTGTACACACACTCAGGGCCCCGCACACACTCAGGTCCCCGCACACACGCACGCACACACACACACACACACACACACACACACACACACACACACACACACACCACTCTACACACACACACAGC
>MU526172.1:967111-977111 GCA_024362625.1 Silurus asotus
CTTAGGACCCTGCACACACACTCAGGACTGTACACACACTCAGGACCCTGTACACACACTCAGGACCCTGTACACACACTCAGGACCCTGCACACAAACTCAGGACCCTGCACACACACTCAGGACCCTGTACACACACTCAGGACCCTCCACACACACTCAGGACCCTGTACACACACTCAGGACCCTCCACACACACTCAGGACCCTCCACACACACTCATGTTCGGTTCGGCCAGCACTCGGCGAAATACTGAAACTAACCGGAGCTTCAATAACAACGACGCCACGGCGGTGTCCCCAGTCTCGCTCGCTCTAAAGCACAGTGTCCCTATTTAGTGCGCAAGGCTCCATTACATCACGCCCTACTTAGGGCACCTATACAGGAAACCCGGCACCTTGTTAGAACGCAACCAAGAGGCGCGCCAGAGGAGCGTTTTTTTTACGCCCGTGGTATCACGACATCTGCCGCAAAGCGATCACGTGCATTTGAAAGAGCGTGTGACGGCAACAAGTGACGCACAAAACAGAAAATAATACATATAAATAAATGTTAAATAAATATAAACCTAACATCTGATCTAATTCGTTATATTCGTGGTTTTTAGAATGGTTAGAAATAATAATAATTGAAAAAGCTCAACGCAAGCGCCATGGCAACGGCGTCATAGCAACGTACACAGAAACCCGACTTCCGGTCCGTGTCACGTCCAGTGGAGTCTCATCTGCAGCTTCACTCCAATTCACAAGCTTTTATTCTTTTATTTATTAAGTATAAGTCGGTGAGTAAATAGAATTTAATAAATAAAAAAAATTACTATTATTATTATATTAATTATTATTATTATTATTATTATTATTATTATATTGCTTTTATTGTAATTGAACACATTTCCCGTTGTTCAGTCTTGAATTTGTTTGTTTGTTTGTTTATTATCAGTAGTAACAGTAACAGTATTTATATTTATAATTGCTGTATATATATATATATATATATATATATATAAATAAATAAAAGGTGGAATGTGATGTGTGTAAGATTTTGAATAGAATAAGGAAAAGACCGTGTGCTTCTCTGATTGTTATTCAAAAAAAGGCAAAAGGTTGAATTTTCCAAATATTTCTTTATTAAAATTTTATTTAAAAACTATTAAAGACATTTTAGATCATACGACCCAAGATAATCATATGATTACAAGAATAAAGTCGTAACACTGCGAGAATAAAGTCGTAACACTGCAAGCTTAAAGTCGTAACACTGCGAGAATAAAGTCGTAACACTGCAAGCTTAAAGTTGTAACACTGCGAGAATCAAGTTGTAACACTGCGAGCTTAAAGTCGTAACACTGCGAGAATCAAGTTGTAACACTGCGAGATTAAAGTCGTAACACTGCGAGAATAAAGTCGTAACTCTGCGAGAATAAAGTCGTAACACTGCGAGAATCAAGTCGTAACACTGCGAGAATAAAGTCGTAACACTGCGAGAATAAAGTCGTAACTCTGCGAGCTTAAAGTCGTAACACTGTGAGATTAAATTCGTAACACTGCGAGATTAAAGTCGTAACACTGCGAGATTAAAGTCGTAGAATTGCGAGAATAAAGTAGGAATTCCGGTCTTATTCACGTAGCGCTATGACTTTACTTATGTAGTGCAACCACCAAATCTTTTTAATCTTTATTCTCTAAAATCTTTGTAATCTTCGATTCGCTTTATTTTACATGGCATTAAAAGGCTGCTGTTTTTATCCTGCATCAGAACAACTGATTGTTTTTCATGCCGTTGTGTCTGCAGTGGAAATCATGTTCGAGTTCTCTGTAGACTCACCTGCCCCCCCTGTTGACCCGACTGCAGAAGCGCAGCTTGCTTTGGAGACCAAGTTGACGTTAAACGCTATTGCCGGCGTGAGAGGGGAGAAGGTGATATCTCCGGAAGCACAGCACATCGTTAGCGTTCTGGACGAGTGCGTACGCAAGATCGAGGTATCGGCGTTCCTGCCGTGTGAACTCGTGCATCCCGAGAGTGTCTCTCAGGAGCTCAGAGACCCGGCAGTGGAGGCGCTCGGAGAGCACCTGAAACTGTGCAAGGAGTATAGCACTCTGTGGGGCTTGAGGAATGACGAGACGATGGAACTCGCCGTGAAGAACTCGCTGAGGAACTTCCTTCGCCACGTGAAGCCACACAAAGAGGTAGAGACAGTGAAAGCAGTGCTTCAAGAGGCGGGGCCAGTCATCCAGAAGGACCAGAAGGCTGTACAGGAAGTGGCGGTGTGGTTACGGGAGTACAGAGGCGTGCTGAAGGAGCGGTTGATGGCCACACCTCAAGAGGAGAGGGAGCGCAGGAGACTGGGGCACGAAGCGAGAAACAGACAACAACATAATGAAGAGCTCCTTCAAATGCTGGAGGGGAAAGTGAAAGCAGCAACCGAACACCGAGATACGACGGTGAGGAACAGCAGCTCCCTGTATGTATCTTCACGTGTCTCTCTCATTGTGTTTGTCTTATTCTGTCTCTCTTTTTCAGATCAGTAAGAAGGACAAAGAGATCGAGCGTATAAAAGACTCCCTCCATCAGATGCAGACGGAGTGGGAGGAGACCATGGCGCAGGTGCAGAAGAAGACTGAGGAACAGCACCAATTAGATCTGAAGAACTCAGAGGTCAAACGGCTCCAGCTTCTGGAAGAAGGAAATCAGCTGCGAACTCAGCTTGAAAACCTCACCAAGCAGCACAGAGAGAAGGAGGCCACATTGCTGAAGGTGTGTGTGTTTGTGAGGAGAACAGAAAAGTATCAGAACAATGCGAAAAGATTTAATTTAACTTCTTTTACCCAATCAGAATCTACAGAATCTACAGCTCAGCAGAGCACTGAGGTCTTCACTGATCATATATACATAAATAAATGTGTCTTTTTTTTGTCCTGCAGAAGAACAACAAGTTGGAAACCGAGATCGAAAACTGGATTCAGAAGTACGACGCTGAAATGGAAGAGAAACAGGTCAGAGTCCACATTGTTCCTGTGCTGTCTGAGGTCCTTCCTCAAAACCAGACGCACCAAAATCATGTTCCATCGTAGCAACCGAGTACAAAATGGCCAGAAGTTTGTAGACCCCTGACCATAAGATCCTATAATCGGTACCATATAACACAGTAATATAACATCTCCACAATCTTGTGTGCAGGAGAGGGTGGAGCAGATGCGTGAGATGTACGAGGAGGAGCAGGCAAAGCTACGTGAGCTGGAGGGCCTCTTCTCCGTGCTGGAGCTGGAGTACACGCAGATCATGGAGGAAAAACGGAGGGCGCGCGAGCAAAAAGAGAAAGAAGAACAAGAGAGAGAGATGAGGAACAAAGCCAGCGTGGTCATCCAGGCATTCTGGAGAGGATACAGTCTCCGCAAGGCCTTGAAGAACCAAAGCCAAACAAAGAAGGGCAAGAAGGGGAAAAAGGGGAAGAAAGGGAAGAAGAAGAAGTGAAGACGAGGAGAAACCTGGAAAGCTCGGATTCACAGTCACCCGGAAGCAGAAAGCACTGAAAATAAATCACTGCTTCTTTCGTTTGTTTCATTTCTTTTCTCTTGAAATCGAAATTTATTATTTATTTATTTATTTAGCCTTTTTTTCACATTAATGCAACAAACAAGTGTAACACAGGCGTATATCAAACACAGGGGCGCCAAAACTATACTTTCTCCAAGCAGATTCTGTGTGTGTGTGTGTGTGTGTGTGCTTCTTTCGTTTGTTCCATTTCTTTTCTCTTGAAATCGAAATTTATTATTTATTTATTTATTTAGCCTTTTTTTCACATTAATGCAACAAACAAGTGTAACACAGGCGTATATCAAACACAGGGGTGCCAAAACTATACTTTCTCCAAGCAGATTCTGTGTGTGTGTGTGTGTGTGTGTGGACTTTTTCACTCTCCATCACTCAGCCCAGATGATCGGCTGCTCCTGTCTGATCTGAGATGCGTGAGGAGCTCGGCCCGGTCCTCCAAAAACAACCGAATCTACGGATAAATAAATAAATAAATAAATAGTTATGAAATCTAATGTTGTTGATCATGTGTTTGGGTTTTTTGCCCCTCACCCGCTCCAGCTGTCCCACCGTGTCCTCCACATCTATGACCTCGTCTCCGCCCGCGGCACCGCCAGTTAGGTAAAAAAGGTTAAAGGTCACCACCTTCACCTGACTCAACAGATGCGTCTCTTTGGGTGTCGTTTCCTGGACGTGAGTCCACGTCGACTCCTGCAGCACATAAACGCACCAATAACCATGATCTGAATCTGCCATAAACGTGATAAAAAAACACATTCAACATTGTCAGTTCTGCCCCATTAAATAAATTACTTATAAGGATTTATTCAAACTCCGCCCCCTAACATCTGCATGGTGTGTATTGACTCTCAGACAGAGGTGTTACCTGAGCGAGCGTGTGAGACAGGACCGGGTGTGTATTGACTCTCAGACAGAGGTGGTACCTGAGCGAGCGTGTGAGACAGGACCGGGTGTGTATTGACTCTCAGACAGAGGTGGTACCTGAGCGAGCGTGTGAGACAGGACCGGGTGTGTATTGACTCTCAGACAGAGGTGGTACCTGAGCGAGCGTGTGAGACAGGACCGGGTGTGTATTGACTCTCAGACAGAGGTGTTACCTGAGCGAGTGTGTGAGACAGGACATTGTCCAGTTCAGTCTGCAGTTGCGACAGCGTGTTGTTGTACTGCAGTAAGACGGAGTTTTGTTCGCTGATGTAGCGTCTCAGCTCTGAGCTGTCGCTCTCTCTCTGTCTCTCCGCCTCACGCTGTCGTCTCAGCAGGTGCTCTCGCGTGGACATCAGCGTCTCAAACCGGGCCACAAGCTGCCCCACGTCCTCAAACTGGAAAACACAAACACTGCCGTCAGGTCAAGTGCCTCACGGTCAGGTGCCTCACGGTCAGGTGCCTCATGGACAAGTGCCTCACCTTGGTAGCCTTCTGGACGGTGTGTAAGAAGTCAGAGTAAACACTCAAGCGTTCAACTTTAACACGCAGTTTCTCCTCCTTCAGCAGCAGGGCGGCGACACAAGAGTGTAACATCTCCAACTCTTTCTCTCTCTCTCTCAACATGACTCGCTCTGACACTGCCTTCTTCTCACCTCTCGCTCTCTTAGCATCGTTTTCCTGAGAGAGAGAGAGAGAGAGAGAGAGAGAGAGAGAGAGAGAATAGATGACAGACAGACAGACAGACAGACAGACAGACAGACAGACAGACAGACAGACAGATAGATAGATAGATAGATAGATAGATAGATAGATAGATAGATAGATAGATAGATAGATAAATAGATAGATAGATCAGACACTTACTTTGAGAAATTTGTCAAATTTCAGTAAAGAATCTTTCAGGTTTTCTTCTTTTTTCTTCAGCTCCTCTCTTCTCTGTCTGAGAGCCTCTCTCTTTAATGCAAACTCCTACACACATATGCACACAGACACACACACACACACACATGCATGCACACAGACACACACACACACACACACACACACACACACACACATGCGCACACACACAGTGTGCATAAATGAATAGATAATCAATTGTGTATGAGTAAAATTGCGTGTGTGTGTGTGTGTGTGTGTGTGTGTGTGTGTGTGTGTGTGTGTGTGTGTGTGTGTGTGTGTGAGGGGTTGAGTGTGTGTGTGTGTGTGTGTTACTTGTCTCTGTGTCTTCAACACACCGTCCACGTCTTTAATCTCTTTGCGCTTTTCCAACAGACGCGTGACTCCTAAACACAAATCCACTTCCTGTACACTAACACTCCTGTAACACACACAGATGTGCACACACACACACACACACACACACACACACACACACACACTCTCTCTCCTCTTTACCATGTCAATGCAACAACAACAAAAAAACACAAATCACAGAAAAGGTGTTCAGAAAAATGATGGAAAAAATAAGATAAAAAGTAAAAACAAAAAAATGTATTATATAATTAAAGAAATTTAAAACAAGATACAAAATAAGAAAAAAAAGCACAGAATAATAATAAAATAAATTATGAATTTTTAAATGAATAACAAAAACTAGAACAGAACTTGAGATCAGCTAAGACACGAGAATTATATGAGACAAAGAGAGACAGGAATAAGACGTTTAAAGACAAAGAGAAAAACATTTTCAATACAAGCAGAAATCTTTTAAAAACATTTTTCAAGGATTTTTATTAAATGTAATTTTCATTATAAAAAATTAGGAAAAAACTCCACGACATTTTGAGGCAACAATCAGTTCAACATCAAGCAGAACATTTAGAGAAAAATAAACGCTGAAGAAACTCCAGACTCCTGAACCACAACACACGTGACCTCATTTAAAGTAGTAGTAAAGAAGGTTTTGTGTTCATGATCATTATAATAAAAATCAGTGTTTGAGTCTTTAATCTCATTCAGATCAGTGTGCTGAGAGTCACATTCGAGTCTTTACACAGAAACTGAGGAGATTAAGTGAAGAACCTGGTGATAAAAATGATCACAGGAACATTAGAGTTATAATAAACTATTATTCACTACTTTGAAAACTGAAGTTCATTTGAAGGCAAAAACTTTTGTACTTTTACTCACGTGAACGTTTAAATGGAAACTTTGACTTGTACTGGAGTCACATTTTACTGACTTTATCTCAACTACAGGGTTCGTGCACTTGGTCCACCACTGCTTTTTAGATATTTTAGGTTTTTTTGTACACAATCTGGTCCCAGGAGGAGAAAAGCTGATCTCCATGAAACCTCTCCACACTTCTTTATGGACTTTCTCCTGAGCTTCACTCACACCTAACACTGAAAGTTTTGCACACCTTAAAACTGAAAGAAAATCATCTTCTTACTCTGAGATATGTTCTCCAGAAGAGCTCCTCTTGATCTCCTCCATATCCTCCATAATATTCATTTCCTCCTCTCACTCTTTCGCTGTATTTTAGTATTTAGCACTACTTTGTTCTCTGCTTGTTGTCGTTTCCACGGAAACCAGAACCCGAAACTGTCTCTGTCGCCCTCTAGCGGTTGTGCTCATTAACACAGTCACAAGAAAGAAAGAAAGAAAGAAAGAAAGAAAGAAAGAAAGAAAGAAAGAAAGAAAGAAAGAAAGAAAAGAAGAAATGCTAATTTCCTGATCTCCTGTACATGCTATGCTATCACAGAGTCCTTAAGTTAAACATTAAATCTCAGACTCCTTCTAATAAAATTTGTCAAATTGATGAATGGTCTCTTTACGATCATCACGTGACCTGATTTTCAGAGAAGCCACGATGGCGTCCAGTCAGTGGAGCTGACGTTCATCTCCCCGCTTCGCTTCCTCACGGCCATAAACTCTCGTTTGAGTTAAATGGGGCTCTTTGAGATGCACAGGATAATGAGATTAGCGACTAATCGAAGTGGATTGTGTGGAAGCCCCCGGGCCGCACCGCAGGATTCGTCTCGAGCCAAATGACGCTATTAGCTCAGAGAGAAGCCACTGGAGAGGGTTAATAGGGCGTAATTGAGGGTCAGGCTCGCCGGGGAAATCCACCCCGGGGTCGTGTTAAACAGATTTAGTAGTGCTTTCAGAGTCAGAGTGGAGATTTACAGTAGCGTCGAACGCCAGCGAACATCATTCCAGGAAAAACAGTGGCACTGCGGCAAACTGAGTGCTACTGGAAAAGTCACACTAAATTTAATTACATTTACTTTGTGTGCAGACGAAATAACCTACAAACTACACACACTGTATGCCCAGAAGTGTGTGGACACCTGACCATAAGATGTGCTTCTTTCTGAACACACCATTCCAGTCTCCATTTCCTGGTATAATAATCTCCACTCTTCTGGGAAAATGTTCCACTACATTTTTGTGGAGATTTGTGAAGCTACAAGGCTGTTAGTAAAGTCAGGTACTGGTGATGGATGTAGGTGAGGTGAGGAGCCCTGGAGAGCTCTATAGAAGAAGATCTTCCACTCCAGTTTGCCCATTGAAAGCAGATCTTCATGGAGCTGGCTTTGTGCACATTGTCATGCTGGAACAGGTTTGGATCTTCTAGTTCTCCCTTATCCAGAGTGACTTACAGTTATCTTAGTTATACAGCTGAGCAGGTGGGGATTAAGGGCCGTGCGCAAGGGCCCAAAAGTGTCATCTTGATGATGCTGGGATTTAAACCCATGCCCTTCCAATCAGAAAAACATCTTATCCACTGAGGTACCACTTACATAGTCAATAAAACGTCGTAGAATAAAAAGAGTTTTGTATAAAATTTTACCATAAATACTGTGAATCAAAATTACACAATAAATAGACTATTGTGTAATAATTAACTAATCGAATTATTATATTATTATTTGATATATCTTTCACACACACACACACACACACACACACACACACACACACACACACACACACACACACACAAACACACACACACACAGATTGGTCTGTCATTAAGAGATTTATTTATTAGTTTTGTCGTCCTCCATTTGTCTGACATTTGTTCATTGTCTCACTGCTCTCTGTTATTTAAATATTCATGAAGAAGGTGTGGCCTCGGTATCCACCAGCCGTAGAGAAGTAGGCGTGGTCTCGGTATCATCAATCCCAGTAAAGTGGGTGTGGCTTCCGTATCCATCAGTCTTAGTGAAGGAGGCGTGGCTTCTCTGAATGTCAGGCTTAGTGAAGGAGGCGTGGCCAAAAGTGAAGATGGACTGAAGATGGACTGTACTATAGGCAATCACAATGAAGAAGGCGTGACCTCTGGACGCGTCAGTTCTAAAAAAGGAGGTTTGACCTGTAGGTCCATCAGCAAAGGAGATCCATCAGTTACTGGGAAGGTGGCATGGGTTCTGTGTCTGTTCTAGAGAAGTGGGTGTGGCCTCTGTAGCTGTCAGTTATGTTGCACTATGAGCTGTTTGATCTGCTGAAATTCCTCTCATGTCACATGCCTTAGGAGGGTGGAGTTCTCTGAGCTACCACGCCACTCCACTGCTCACACCGTGACCCTGCTCCTGCTCCTGCTCCTCGTTCAGAGCGTAATCAGACATGGGGCAATGCATCGGCACACATTCACAGGTGTATTGTGGGTAGATGTTCTGAGAAAGTTCAGGGGTGGAGTATGAAGTCCCGCTCACTTCCAGAGATGGAGTAAAGATCGAGTATGGTGGAAACTCTGTGTACGTTTCCCACTGGATGTTGGTGTACATACACGGCTGGTGCTGCACCGATTCTGTGCTGTAGGTGGCACCGTTACTCGACCCGAACTCCGTCTGATTGCAGGAGGTCAGGAGGTGAGAGTCTGTTTTAGTGAAACAGTTGTCTTCTGATGCACAAGTGCATTTTCCTGAGTGAGTGGAAGAAGAACATGGCTGGATCATCTACCAACAATATAAAAGTGGACACTACATCTAGTCAAGTGTGATTTTACCTGGAGGTTCAGAGGAGGTGTGTTCAGAGAAGAGGGTGGGGTTAATTGTGGTGGGCGTGGCTGAATCAACTCTCAGGCGAACTTGAGTTCTTGGTACCAAAGGGAATTCTGTACTATAAAGTGAAGGACATGAAGAGCGCAGTAGAAGAGTTTCAGTGACAGAAGACAAGAAGCAGGACGTATAGTGTGTTAGAATGTAATTAGATTATAGTGTGTGTGTGTGTGTGTGTGTGTGTGTGTGTGTGTGTGTGTGTGTGTGTGTGTGTTTAAGTGTTCATCCCACCTCCGTGCACAAGATATTGGGTGCATATCGATGTCCTCGTGACCACGGAAACCCTTAGCAAATGGGTTGTTTTCAATCTTCAACTGAGTGATCTATAAAACATAAAGACAATTAAACCTGTTCATCCACCCATCTGTGTGTGTGTGTGTGTGTATGTGTGTGTGTGTGTGTGTGTGTGTGTGTGTGTGTGTGTGTGTGTGTGTTTTCTCACCCTGTGGTTCTGGTAAGACGTGACAGCGATGAAGGTTGTCTCGGGGAATGAATGTGTGCAGAACACCGTGCTG
>MU526172.1:978681-1004968 GCA_024362625.1 Silurus asotus
TTTATTTTTACCGTTTTTCTTTTTTGAAAAAAAAAAAATATATATATATATATAATTTATGTATTGTATTATTATTATATTTATTGTATAAGTTGTATAAATTTATATCAGATTTATCCAAATAAATCCAGTTTCACTTTTATCACTTCCTCATTTTGAGATTTAAATTTTTATAATGGTTTTATTACAAAGGTAAAATCTAAACACAATAAATAATAAAGAAGGTGAAATATTTCCACCAGAAACAAAAATCACATTTTCTGACCTCCTTTCTTTTTTTCTGAAACTTTCTTTTTTCTGGAAATGTTAAACGGTGCTGAAAGCCAGAAAAGTGCTGCTTCACATCCCATAATACACATAAACATACCCAACTAAATCAATAATATACCTTCTCTCTCTCCACCCTCACCTTCTCCATCTCCATCACGCCATCACAGGGTTTTATTCGTCTATCAACTCTTGCTGAAATTCCAGTGTAATAATAAACACTTTCCTGAAGAATTATAAATCAGATGATTGGAAAACCTTTTCAGGAGTTCACATGGCACTGCTGGTTTATTCCTCTCCTCTCTCCGTCCTTTCTGCTCCGTCTTATATCACCACTCATCCCTTCTTTCTTCTGACCCCGCCTCCTCTTTTATCAGCTCGTTCTGCTGGAGCGCTGTTCCTCTCCAACACCGGCACTGGGACTGGGCTCGAGGAGATGCATGAAGAACATGCTGAGAACTTCACCTTTACAGATACAGCTGCTGTGACACATCTGTTTTACCCTCTACCTGTTCAGTTCTCTTTTTTTTTTACTTTCTATTGGCTCAGCTATTTACTTCATCACATCTCCTAACTCTCTTCTTCACCATCCATCTTCCTCTCTAACTGTCCAGAGAAGGAAGCGAGAAGGTAAAATGTTGAGAAGGTCATTGAGAAACTCAGAGGAGGTAACTGAGGGTATGTAGTGGTAATAGAATAACTTGTGCTTTATCTTTGTGTCCTTTATAACTGTGGCGTCTCATCACACCAGACCTTCCTGTTCACTCACACACACACACACACACACACACACACACACACACACACACACACACACACACACACACTTGAAAACAGGTTTCTATAAATAGTGAAGTGGGTAATAAAGTTTAAGTGGTTTAAATCCCAGAATGCGCATGCAGAGATAAACACTGAGAGCTCGAGACGGTCAGCGACGGAATGCAAACATCAAACACTGAGAATAAACAAATAAACTGTGTTTTTAATAATCAACAAAAACAATAATAACAATAAAAATAATAAACAATATATAGTGCAGTCAGTGTGCATCACTGATTATATTTATTATTTATATCCTATCCCCAAATTAAATAATTTTTTATAAGTTTTATAAAATGACACAATCATTACAAATATTTAATTATTATACTATATGGCCAAAGGTTGGTGGACACCTGAGAAGAGCTTTCTATGTGCCTCTTCCAGGACATCCCATTCCACATTTAGTCTCCATTTACTCTAATAATGAGCTTCACTCTTCTGGGAAGATGTTCCACTAGATTTTGTGGACATTCGTTCAGCTACATGGGTGTCAGTAAAGTCAGGGACTGATGAAAGTGAGAAGGTGAGGAGGTTCCATCCAAAAGATGTTCAACAGGGTTGGAGCTCTATAGCAGGAGATCTTCCACTCCAACCAATAGAAAGCAGATCTTTATGGAGCTGTCTTTGTGCACAGGGGGCCTTGTCATGCTGGAACAGGTTTGGGTCTCCTAGTTCGAGTGAAGAAAAATGTAATGGTACAGCATCCAAAGACGTCTTTGTGAAACTTTGTGGTAAGAGTTTGAGGAAGAACCACAAATATGTGAAAAATCCCAGACGTCCCAATACTTTTAGTCAGACAGTGTGTGATGCTGTTTTATTTACACTCTTTTTGTCTTTGAAATAAGATTATCGCCCCCTTGTGGCGAAAGTGAGTTCATACCCATGTTTTCTTTTACAAAACAAAAAAGTTCACACACACACACACACACACACACACACACACACACACACACACACACACAAAGAAAGGAGTAATCAGGAAACAGAGATGATTTATTGTATATTCAGGTACATTTAAATATCGAAATCTGATTGGTGGAGCAAGGAGCACAATTGTCTCAAGCTCCTCCCACAGCATTAACAACACGGCAGATGAACGGAAGACGTGCGGTTTCTATTTATACGAGATGAAAGCATGCAAGTGTGTGTGTGTGTGTTTGTGTGTGTGTGTGTGTGTGTGCGTGTGTGTGTGAATACATAACATGCTTTAAAAGGCACTTTGCGAACAGATCCGCCTTCGAGTAGTGTGTAAACATAAACACAAACAGCATAAAAACATTTAACATCTGAACTGCATTTGTACAAATATAGAGCCTGCATTCATCTACATCGTCTAATGCACACCTGAAAAAAAATCAAACTTAAGTAGACATGACGACACACACACACACACACACACACACACACACACACACACACACACACACACAATCTTTACTTCTGCACTTAGGCTATGAGGCTAACTCGATTCTAAAGAGTTTAGCATCCAGATCTTCTGACAGGCAGAAACTCGCAGCTCGGGAAAAATTCCCAACTGAAAAAAATAAATAAATAAATTCCCCATAGTTACGATTTTTGATTAAATGCACCAACACGTGATCCTCCACGTCATGCAGGCCGGCTCGTAGCTAACTAAAGATTCAAAATTTCTGAAAACGCAAAGTGTTATTAGATTAGATCAGTTCCACAATCTCGGCTGTGGTATAACTCCGCCCACTAAGGCTCCACCTTTCATATTTAACCGGGATTAAAATAAAACAAAAAAAACATTTCAGTCCAGACTGTGTGAATGTTTGGAGTGTGTAAAGACATGTATGTATCAGTGATGCGAGCCTGGGAGACAACGTAGATACGTGTAGCCTTTAGCGATAAACCTACAACATCATAACACACACACACACACACACACACACACACACACACACACACACACACACACACACACATGTTTACTTAAGGCAAAAATAAATAAAATAGTTGCATTAGGGGGGCGTGTTCTATTCAGGATGACTCCGCCCAGCTAGAAAGGGGTTTTTAGGCAGCGCTCGATGAAATGTAAAACTATCAAATATGTACTTTGGGAACGAGGAACAAGTTTCTGATCCAGAGATGAAACACGTTTCTGATCCAGGGACACAATACATGACTGTGTGTGTGTGCGAGTGTGTGTTATAAAGGTACGTGGCTGAACAGGTAGGACACCGACTCTCCGTTGTGGGTTCGTCTGATCGCTTCAGCCAGGATCATAGAGATGTCGATCACCTGTATTAGAGCGTGGAGCAAACACACACACACACACACACACACACACACACACACACACACACACACACACACACAAAACAAATCATTAGCAATATTAACATGCCATTCCAGTAAAGCAGTGATAAATACACTGATTCGATTGGCTGGCAGAAGCTCTGCAGAGAAGCATGGTGGTGGTAGTCTCAATAACATCACATTCCAATATGAAGCTAGAATCCACTGTATGGACAAAAAGACATCTGAGCATAAGATTATGTGCTTCCTTTTGAACATCGTGATTCCACATGAAGTCTCCATTTTGCTGTTTTAATAAGCTCCACTCTTCTGTGGAGATTCATTTAGCCACAAGGCTGTGTGTTAGTAAACTCTGATATAGGTGAGGTGAAGAGACCTGGGGAGCAGGAGATCTTCCACTTAAGCCATTAAAAGCAGATCTTCATAGAGCTGGATTTGTGCACCAGGGTATCATTCTGGAACAGGTTTGGGTCTCCTAAATCAAGTGAAGGAAAAATTTCCTGTGTGCCTCCTATTTTGTGGGAAACAGTTTGGGGAAGAACCACATATGGGTGGACTTTTCCCAGGTGTCCCAAAACTACAACAACAACCCATATTGTGGATGGTGTGATTCTGGCAACTTATCGGCATGGGAACGCAGCACTCGGGTCTTTATCTCTGCGCTGTTATCTGTTCCCACGTTGTTTGGTTGAGGCTGCTGTGTGGTGCAGCCAAAACATGGAAGCTTCTCAGAGGAGTGGAGAGAGGAGACCTCAGACCTGCTTTTCTCAAGATACTGAGTGGTTTCTCTGTGAACGTGTGGTATAATGTCTTTGATGGGAAAATATGATGTTATGGCTGGTCTGCTCTGAGCAGTACAATGTGTATAGAGTGTGTATAGAGTGTGTAAAGAGTGTGTATGTATTCAGCACCTGGATCTTGTCGCATTGTTTGATCTTGTCTTCTTGGGGAATAGTGTTGGTCACTACCACGGCCTCGAAGGTGGCGTTGTTTATGCGGGAGATGGCAGGTCCAGAGAAGATCCCGTGGGTCAGAATGCCATAGACTTTAGTTGCACCAGCAGAGACTAACCTAATACAAACACACACACACACACACACACACACACACACATATTTCTCTAACTATATACAGTGGTCCCCGAGAAGGTCCGGAAATCTGAGAATTTTGGATGCACCTCCGCAGCCTCTATGGTACCTTACTGAATTCATCTAGACATTATTTCACTTTAATGCAATTAAGATCTGAAACTTGCTGTTGGTTAGGTTCCAAACAAACCCACAAATTCTTAAAGATGCAAGTTCTGAACCGTGAATTATCTGATTATACATACATATATATCAGTGGTTGATCAGTTTTTGTGATTAATCAGCACCAATCGTTGATTACTGGAACTATCAGCTATCTGCAAATCTGTACTGATAGTTTTTCCAGGTTGCGTCTGAGCTGGAGAAGCTGAGAAACTTCACCATCATTATACGGATGTTTAATCGTTGATCGGCGAGAACGTTCCAGCCTAACTATCGGTAAAATCCATACCGGTAATAAACACCAAAATCGGTCACCCCTACATATATATATATATTTGTGTGTGTATGGAAATATCTGAGAATGGTGAACTTGTAGGACCAAAATATTGTCTGGTCCTCAGAAAGATATAAAAATGTTCAAACAAACTTGCTTTCACACACACTATTAGAAAAAAGTGCCCTCACTTCTCTGCGGCAAAGCAGATTGTGCCGCAGGTGTCTGCCATGTCGTCCACCAAGATGGCGACTCGGTCTTTGACGTCTCCAACCAGAACCATGCGGTCCACTTCGTTCGCCTTCTTCCTCTCCTTATGGATCAGCGCAAAGTCCACGTTCAGACGATCCGCTATGGAGGTCACCCTACACACACACACACACACACACACACACACACACACACACACCTACTGCACATTTCGTCATATTCATGTGCCGCTTATTTTCGCCACATTGTTTGAATTTTTTATATAAAAAATGCACACTCTCTACACACACTACACACTACACACTACACACACAAATCAAACACGCTGCAGCTTCGATGCACACATTTACAAGTTGTTAATAAAGATTAAACCAATATGAAAAGCGTGCACTAGCGTGCTAGTCGAGTTGGTGCCAGGAGCTTGCGAAGCGAAGCCCTTATATGACCTTAGAATGGGGTTTGCGGTATAACTCCGCCCACTATAGCTCCGCCTCCTAACGTTTCAAATTGGAGCCGAAGGACAGAACAAAAACGTAAACAGATAGTGTCTATAAGCCATACACTGTTAGCAAACTCCTGATATCTCCACAATCTGTTTAGGGCTGTTAGAAACCTGGCACATGTACACACTGCAGGCCCTTACCCTCCACACCTAAAGGAAACAAAACACACTCGTGTCCACTTTCATATTTATTACCCTGTAAAAGCAGATCCACAGTGGGCTGGACCAGTGGGCGGAGCTACAACGCACACACATGGCCTTCACCATAACTTTACCTGTCTGACGGACAGATTCACACAACGGCCAATAGCGTTTGAGATACATCACAGAACACCAGCCCTTTAATAACAAACCCGACAGTAATTTAGCTCTAATCCAAATCATGGCCATTTTCTTGATCTCTGTGTCTGAGAAGTCAAGCAAACTCCACCCTCCTTTAAATAAAAAAACCCACCCACTTAAATCTCCAGGCAGTGGAGGTGAAGTGAAGACACACTGCCAATACTTTATAAACCAACCGGATTTCCTGGTAGTGAGCTGCTAATGTACAGAAAGACACGCCCCTCAAGGGGCGGGGCACATATACAGAAAAGTAGTATGAGTCAGCCAAAAAAAATGTCACTGGCATGAGAAGCTGTCAGACTAATACAAGAACTTCTGCATTTCTTTTAAATAATCCCTATCTATCCCTAGAGAGGAGAAATAGAAAAGGAGAGACAAGGAGACAAAGGGAGAGAAAGAAAGAGAAAGGGACGGAGCAAAAGAGAGGAAAGAAGCAAGAGAAAGACATACGAGAGAGAGAGAGAGAGAGAGAGAGAGAGAGAGAGAGGAAAAAAGTAATAGTGAAAGCTGAATAAAAAAGAAAGAGAAATTTAGTAAATAAGACATAACAAGAAAGACAGGATGGACAGAAAACAAATTTAAAAAAATATCAGAAAGTGAGACAGAGAGAGAGAGAGAGAGAGAGAGAGAGAGAGAGAGAGAGAGAGAGAGAGAGAGACAGAGATAAAAAGAGAGAGACAGACAGACAGAGTGAGACAGGACACACCTCTTAGCTCCTCCAGCATCAGGAGAAACGATGGTGCAGTTTTTCCACTCGTTTATATTTTCTCTGATCCACTTCAGGACGGCCGGCTCGGCATACAGGTTATCAACAGGGATGTCAAAAAAGCCCTTACACACACACACACACACACACACACACACACACACACACACACACACACACACACACAATACATTATTATCATCTATATTGATCAGCTGGGAGATGATGGAACTCCATGAACGTTTAAGCAGTGACTCAGGTAGTAGTAGAAGAGAAAGTGGAGAAGTGTAGCTGCCCAGTGTGTATATGTGTGTGTGTGTGTGTGTGTGTGTGTGTGTGTGTGTGTGCATGTGCGTGTGTGTGTACACATACCTGTATTTGGGAGGCGTGCAGGTCCATGGTTATAATGTGATCAGCACCTGCTACAGAGAGCATATTGGCCACCAGCTTAGCAGAAATCGGGGCACGGCTCTGCACGAGCATGCACACACACACACACACACACACACACACACACACACACACACACACACACACACACACACACCTTAATACCATTATAACACAATTATAATATATTTATAATACAAATTATTGAAACATAAAAAGCCATGCGTGCCAAAATCTGTTGAACTATTCTACAATTCAGTAAGAGGAACTCTGAGAAATAGAGAGACAGACAGATATAAAGACAGACAGAGAGAGAGAGAGACAGACAAACAGAAAGAGAGACAGACAGAGAGAGAGACAGACAGAGATAGAGAGAGACAGACAGACAGATGGAGAGATAGACATTCAGAGAGAGAGAGAGAGAGAGACAGTCAGATGGAGAGATAGACAGAGAGAGATAGAGAGAGACAGAGAGACAGACAGACAGACAGACAGACGGGGTGACAGACTTACAGACAGGCAGGTCAGATGGTTTCCAGCTTGCAACTGGTGAATTTGCGTGATTATGGACAATTATTATTACTGTTAGTAACAGCACTCTGCACGCGCGCGTGTGTGTGTGTGTGTGTGTGCGTGTGTGTGTGTGCGTGTGTGTGTGTGTGTGTGTGTGTGTTAGTAAACTGGCTCTCTCACCCCCACCTTATCCTTCTTGTCCTGGCGGGCGTAGGGGAAGCAGGGGATGACGGCGGTCACTCGGGACGCTGAGGCGATTTTACACGCATTTATCATGATCAACAACTCCATCAAATTGTCATTTATCTCACCACAGCCACTCTGCACGATGTAGACATCTTCTCCACGCACACTCTCACCAATCTCTACGCTGTAAACACACACACACACACACACACACACACACACACACACAATAATCCTTCTGTCTGTAAATCAGGGTTATGACACTACAAGTTCGCTTGTTCTTGGTGTGTCGTGTGTTTGTACGGAACGCTGGAGTGTCCCAAACCTCACAGGCAAAGAACCTGCGTAAGAACCTGATATCTGGATAACGTCTTCAGTCGCTGAGTGTCAAAATATCACGCTTGCATTGATCTAATTGTGGTCCACGGACTCCTCCTGAGCCTGGACTTCTGAACTGAAACAGTGACGCAGCTTCTGCACAGCGTGGCCATCTCTCAGGAGCTGAATGTCACTCAGACCAGTGCCAAAAAACGGTATATATATTTAGCTTCTTACTCACACACACACACACACACACACACACACACACACACACACACACACATGTTCAAGATCAGGTTTTAAAGCCACAAACAGATTGCCAAGTGATGAGCAAACGTCTCCTCCATCCGGAAAATAAATGCAGCCAGTCAACATACGTTTGAGTCAGAAATACATGGAGCAACTGTTTTGGGTTGTTTGGTGCTGATCCAGAACAGCGATGGGGCCTTCAAAACTGGATAGATTAGATAGATTAGATAGATTAGACAGACAGACAGACAGATAGATAGATAGATAGATAGATAGATAGATAGATAGATAGATAGATAGATAGATAGATAGATAGATAGAGGGGTATGTATTTGTGGATGTATTTCACTACTGAACACTGAACACAGGTACCAGCATGAATCTTCTCCCCTGTACTTTTAATGGTACATCCTGTTTATGATGGTAAAAAGTGCACAGTGGTGACTTTCAATGGCGATTTAAAATCTTAATCATGTAAATGCACACTAAAGAGTTGGAGGTTTTATGAGGACACGGAAGCTACAGTTTAGTGCGTTTTAATTCTAATATTAAAAGGAAAACCTGCTTTATAATGATATACATGCTATCGGCGCATGCGCAGAAGGGAGAGCGAAGTTCGTGCGCGGCGCGTGTTCCAGGGAATAGAAACAAGGTTTGAATTATGACGGTTTTTAACGGTGTTTTTGAATATACACGCAGGGGAAAGGAATTCTGGGTAATGTAGTCCTGTAGGTCACGAGCCTTTCACATGCGTTCGCCTCAAAGAAACTACAAAACGTTTTGACCAAAATAAATAGGAAATGTGTCTCCAACTCTCACCACGTCTCCTGGTTGCTGAACTTCTTGGTCACCACTTTGCCCAGCTCCAGTCCCAAGCGATCGGCTATCTTCTGAGATAAGTCTGGATGCGAACTGCCGCTGAAAATCTTGATGTTCGGCATTCTCGGCTGCTCCGGGGGCTCAATGGTGCCTGAGAGAGACACGCCAGAAAGAAGAACAAATCAAAATAAAAAACGCCACGAAACTGAGGGAGATTCTGAGACTGAAAGAAGGGAGAGGAAAACAGAACTGAGATCGGCACTCACTCGCAATGACACTACAGGGGGAAGCCACGCCCACACTTACCCCTGCGCGCTGATTGGGCCGCGGGTCACCATGGAAACAGCGAGGCTTCGCGGGAATATTAATAATAATGATAATAATAAATAATAAACGTAAATAAATAATAATAAATAATTACTAATAATACAATCTTGTTTATTTACATTAACAATGACGCGTTTAACTTTTAACAATTAACAATTAACATAACTAAAACATACTGCACTCTATGCTAATCAGCAGCTCATTACATATTCACAGCATTTGCATATTACAACAACGTCACTGATTTTATTTTCACAAATTCACTCATCTTTTCGGGGTTTTTTTTAGGTGTTTTTTCTTCATTCGAGTTTATTATGTAATATTTATTATTATTTTTTTTTTATTATTATTATTATTATAAATTATTATTAAAGGAACCAGACTTAAAAAAGAACCCATCCTCATCCTCAAAAACACTGAATCTCCATTCATGACAGTTCCATCATTGTCGAGGTGTACAGTTCAGTGATGGTCGCGTACATGCAGAACTCTTCATGCAAACGATGTTCCTAAACACACTGTAGCAGACTGTTTATAATAATCATAATCCAAATACATCCTCATTCAGCTACAAGGGTGTGAGTAAAGTCAGGTACTGATGTAGGTGAGAAGGTGAGGAGGTTCCTGGGGTGCAGTCAGTGTTCACTTTCATCCTAAAGATGTTCAATA
The DNA here is from genome assembly GCA_024362625.1 of Silurus asotus. Lineage (NCBI taxonomy): Eukaryota > Metazoa > Chordata > Actinopteri > Siluriformes > Siluridae > Silurus > Silurus asotus. Next base: position 988,809 of record MU526172.1, read on the forward strand.
GGGTTGGAGCTCTATAGCAGGAGATCTTTGAGCACAATGGCACAGGGAACAAATTTGGTTTCCTAGTTCAAGTAAAGGGTAAAGTACATGCTACTGCATCCTAAAACATTCGACACAGTTCTGTACCTCTGAGTTTGTGGTAAGAGTTTGGGGGAAAATTGTGATAAAGTCGGATTTCCCCAAACATTAATAACCTTCTTACACTTCAGCGTGATGTGTGTTTTGTACTAAATGATAGAAATGAGTTGAACTTCTCGGTTGTTGGCGTTGCTGGTGTAAATGGAGCCCTAACCCTAATCTGACATCTTGCATGCACACACACACACACACACACACACACACACACACACACACACACTGTAAATAAGGCGGTCCTTCACTAATCACATTCAGCCATACAGCATGTCGGCTTTCTGCTGGTCACTAATCTCAGATAAGCAATAAACAAGACAGACTGTGTGCAGCCGTGAAAGTGTTTCATTGGAATTGTAGATGATCAGGACGATGACCTGCTGCCCACACACACACTCTCACACACACCAACTCCCAGTCCTACTAAAACACTAAAGAACATCCACACCACATTCTATATATTAACATCCTTTCACACTTTCTCCCATTAGGGGGCGCCACAGCGGATCATCCGTCTCCATAACCCCCCCCTGTCCTCTACATCTGCCTCTTTCAACCCAACTTCCTGCATGTCTTCCCTCACCACATCCATAAAATCTCCTTGGTCTTCATCTTCTCCTCCTTCCTGGTGGCTCCATCCTCAGCATTCTTCTACTGATATACCCCATGTTCTTCCTCTGAACCCTGCTTCTCACCCTTGATGACAGAGGTGGCTCTACTGAGTGAAGCTCCTCTCACACTGCACACATGGAAACGGTTGTTCTCCCATGTAAATGAGATGGTGAGAGAAGAGAATGTATGCCCCTCCCACTTAGACAAAAGAAATGAAGGAGAGAGGTGTATGCCCCTCCCACTTAGAGACAGAAGAGAAGTGTATGTCCCTCCCACTTAAAAACAGCAAAGAGAGGAGAGTATGCTCTTCCCAGTTAAAGACAGAAGAGTGATTGGCCTGCTCACTTAAAAACAGAAGGAGAAGAGTGTATGCCCAGTTAAAGACAGAAAAAAGAAGAGGAGTGTATGCCCCGCCCACTTAAAAACTAGAAGAAGGAGAGGAGTGTATGCCCCGCCCAGGTAACGACAGAAGAAAGAAGAGATAGTGTATGCCCCTCCAACTGTGTTCATTTGACATTTCACCTGAAGGTCTTTTTTTCCACACCAGGTGGCTGCTCATCTTCTTGGTCACCATGGTCAGTAGAGGGCGCTGCTCTGTGGACTCATATCATAAAGCACAAATCAAATCATGAAAAAAAATCGTCCTGACACTATTTATCTGTTATCATATCATTTTATAAAAATAGAAAATATTTTATATGTAAACATGTTTTGCAATAACTTTAGAAAATTAGAACAGGAATCTGATGAAAACAGACATATGTTGAAAACATTTCAGATTGAAAAAAAAACAAGAATCCATGCAGACATAGATTTATATATTTTTAAATTTATATTTATTCCATAAACATGATTACAAAACTCCAGTTACCAATATTACATTTTTCACCATACAGGCTGGTTCACAAATATTTAAACCTTTGAAACAGATACAACAGAAACAAAATACTAGAATAATTTACATTAAAATCTATAAAACAGAGATTAAATCACAAATTAGTGTCATCATTAATTAGCTGTCTGTTTTCATAAATTATTTATTTTTATTTTTTAAATCAGTAATTGATTTACTAGAGCACAACACTCTCACAATAAGATTGGTCCAATAACAAAAAAACTCAACAAAGCCACAGCTTTTTTTTTTTTTTTCTCTTTTACCACAGGATTTTCTTTTTTTCGTCTTTCACAATTTTTGGCTTTAAGACAAAAAAAAATCCCATGATAATTCAGTGACCTTTTTCACTGCCTCGAGAGGCAATAAGGACAGAAGCCACATCAAGAAACAAACCTCACAGCACTTTCTAAGAAAAATATACACTTAGAAAATATCTTACAAATTGGCACGATGAAAAATATACAGGTTGTTAAATGTTTTTCCCCTTACATCAAGAAGTTTAATAATCCTCCTGGAAAAAGATGGTACAAACAGGATTTTTCTTTTAATACAGGATAAAAAAAATTTGTTTTGCAAAATAAAAAAAAATACATGAAGGTGTAATACATTCGTAAATATGGCACGTGGATGCATTTATTTTTCGATGTGTTTCATACATTTCTTTAAGTGGGAATTCTGTGTAAGTCCCTGATCCCAAAAAATAAATAAATATAAATTAAATGATCATGGGGGGGGGGGTTATGAATGATAGGGAATGCCGGGGAACTAGCATTAATTTATTACTATTCTTTTTTTGTAAACATTAAATAACATTGAAACATCGCAAGAGGATAAAATTAAAACAAAATAAGATGCTAAATAAGGGCATCCGCATGCACAACGTAGCTTGAATATCATGGTTATGCATGCATATCGCGAGCAAACACAAAAAGAAAAACATTTGGTCCTGTTTGGTCGGAAAAACTCAAACGTGATGGAGTTTATTCGAGTCTATTAGGGAACGCGATCTTCATGAAAAGGAAATATGAGGGGAAAAACTCACCCTTTTTAATGATCTGGACGGATTTATGGTGCTGCTAGTCCAGTTCCATCTCCACATGCTCGAATAGTTAACCCATTTCGGGCCAGGAGTTTGGCCCTACACATCACTTAGAAGGTCATGAAGAATTAGGTACGTGCTAATATTGAGTAAAAGTACTCCTAAGCCGAAGTACTCTTTTAGTGTCCTCAAAAAGAACTCTCTGAACAAATTATTTATCATTGATTGTTTTTGACTAGATGATGATTCATAGCTTATTTTTATATAGCTAGTTAAAGTAGCACCTACGAGTAGGTGTAATAGGTTACTTGCTAGCAAGCAAGTGACAATAAATATCATAATAAATTAGAATTATTAATTAATACTTATATAATTTCAGTGTAGTTTTCTTGTTCATACCATTTTGTTTTATTGGGACTGCACTCTGTGATTTGTACTGTGTACTGTGTACAGTGTTGAGTTATGGTAAATCAAGTCCTCCCTTCTAGCTAGCATAAATCTTTTGGCTTTAATTTCCTAAATACGAATTCTCCGCTGCCCTATGAAAACAGGCGGAAACAGACACCAAGTCACGTCTTTCATGACGTGGAAAAAAAAAAAAGAATAATTGTGATAAATCGTTAAATAATTTAGATTTGGCACATGCGTAGTTACAACAATGTTACAACTCTTCTTTCTTCGCAAACCTGCAGGTCATATTGAACAGAACAATCAGAAAAAGAAAAATTATGATATGGTTCTCCCCGATTGTACAGAATACTCCACGGACCGATGTCTGCATATGTAACAACAGTAAAATCCGAAATGATTCTCCAACCCACCCCGGCACCGCACACATACATTCCCACAACCACCACCACATTAAAAAACAGCAAATATTTATTATGTCGATAAAAATGTTCTGTACACATAATTGTTCATATTTTGGCACGTTCATTTTTAAACATGTTTGATATAATCTTATTTTGTAAATAGTGCATATGTTCCTGTACAACAGCATTTCGATACTGGCAGAGAGGACTCGGGTCAACCTATGGCACCGGTGACCGAACCCTCAATACTCGAACCGTAAATAAACGTAATACTAAAGACAACTATTACATTAAGACACAAACGCCTTATACAAAAGTTTGATGTCCTCCCCTAATTATGAGCTACCCGTGGAGTTTTCTGAATCCATATTCCCGAATGGTTGGCACAGTAACACTGGAAAATTCTTAATGAGAAGAAAAAAACTTTTGACCCCTAAACAACAGAAGGCAACCATTTTGCAAGGTGATGTTTTAAACAACAGTGTTTGCACAAGGATTAAACACTTATAGCGTTTGACCTGTGATGGAGAAAAGAAAACAACCCCCCTACATTAATACTACACACCAGAGTAGGTGGCTTTCAAGGCATTGTCTTATTAAAAAAAACTGATCAAGAAATAAATTGATTAAAAAAATGCAACAAAGCAGCAAATGGCAGATAGATGCAGCTGTGATACAGTGACTCCACTTAGTCAGTAGGTAGCTTAGCAGGGCTGTCATGCAGGGTGTACCCACTTTCCTGTGGTGCAGGCAAAGGAGTTTGGGTAAAGTCAGTGCCTTGCAGCTCTGGATTTTGTGTGTGTGTGTGTTTGTGGGGTGGCTCAGTAGGACTTGAGAAGAAACAAGGATTGACATGGGTACTTTGTAAAGAGAAAATATTACCTCTGTTTCTCTACCAAAGCTGCCAGTGCAACTCCTTTAATGTCCCTTTTACCCGATAAAACTTCGTCGCGGGCAAACTTTGTGGTGCTCTTGTGCCGGTACATCTTTTTGTGAGCAGGTCGATGAGGAAGTGGAAGGCAATCCAAACCGATAGGAGGGAAGAAGCCCGGTGCAAGAAGTTTTGACGAGGCCTTCCCACCTGTCCCTTTCTTCCCCTTACTTGCCCCTGATGCACTACCCCGTTTCTTAAGGTCAGCACTGCTACCAAGTATTTTTAGTGTTTGGCTTTGGAGAGTGTGCTGGCCAGGAGAAAGACAAGGCCCCCAAAGTGGTTCCACTGAAGCCCGCATGAAGCGTTGCACCTCTGCCATGCCAGAGACAATATTGGACAGGATGTTTGACGGTTCTTGGAACTCACCCTGATCATCATCTGATAGGGCACCAGCATGCGGCCAGTCCCCCTGAGCCCCTATCATGTTCAGGGATGGGGTTGGAGAAGGAGCGCCGCTATCTAATTTCCTGTCACATTTAGCTGCTTTGCCCTCTAATAAGGCCTTGATTTTCTTAGCAGAATTTGAACCCTGTTTTGGAAGCTTAACCTTCTCACCTTTAGCCGCCTTGGGAGTTTTGGTCTTTTTAGTGCTTTGTCCGTTCTTTCCTCCCTTCTTTTTAGACCTCTTAAGACCTTGAAGCCCTTCGTCATCCTCCTCCTCAGTGAAGGTTTGTATGAGGTGTGTCTTTTGTGAAGCATCTTGCTCCACTTGTGGGACAGTGCTGCAGGTCCACCTTACATTAGCCCCTGCTGCTTCTACAAACCCTCCCCCTTTGCCACAGTTCCCTAGGAGCTGAGGTGAGGGGCTTGGTGTGTCAGGCGGGGACATTTCAGACAAGGAGGAATGCCGGAACTTGTCAGGGGTAAAGTTTGATATGTCAAGCAAGTCAGTGGACTCTCGAAGTGGAGTGATCTCCTCAAGGCTCTGCTGCAGAACCAGCTGAGGGCTGCAGTGTGAAAGGAAACCATCACTGATCTCACTCATCTCCTCCTCTCTTTCTCTTTCATTATCTCTTAGGCTAAGTGAACTATAGTTGCTTGAAGCTGCAGAAAGAGATCCCAGGGAGTTAAAGCTGACAAGTCGGCCCATGCCGTTTTCAGCTCGTGATCCCACCGGACTGCGCCCATAATCTGTATCCGAGTGGGGTTCTGGCAAAAGTGGTTCTTCAAATGCCATCCTGCAGGGACCCAGTGGTACCTGGCTATACCCTGTAACTGTTGTGCCTTCTCCTGCTAGTACAGGCATTGGCCTGGGGAAGCCTGATGGCATGACTGGGGACTGAGTTGGAATGTCAGGGGAAAATGCAAGCTGCTCAACTGTGGGTTGAGAAGGCCACTTGACAGAGTAGCTTTGCTCAGGGTGGTCTGTTTCAGGGAATGGTGTTTGGTGTGGGATGTGGTTGAGAGGCTGGGGTGACTGTGGGAGCTCAGATTCTGAGGGAGGGGAGAGAACACAAGTCTGAACTGGTTGCAGTGGGTCTGCAACTGATAGCAACCCTGTCTGCTGCTGGTCTGTAGAAAAATATGTCCCATTGGTACTGCTGGAAGAAACAGAAGCTTCCAGAAGTGTCTGTAGATATCCACCAGGCAAGAGGTCCACGTTCTCATTAGTCCCAGGGGCAGTGGGAGTCAAAGTGCATTTTTCAGCCGAGGTCTCATTTGTGAGAAGATTACTTTCCAAAGAGTCACTAAGGTTTTCAGGTAAACAAGAACTTAACTCTGTAAGTTCAGAGGCAGTGACATTATCCTCTATCTGTGCTTCCTGTAGCTTTTTAGCCCTCAGCCTGGCTTCACTTTTGAATTTCTTTATCTTTACTGTTTTGTCTAGTTTCCTCCTCTCCTCTCTCTCTTGAGTCCTGCTCTTAGCCCTGGCTGGGTGTGTAGTTTTACCTGTCTCTACTTTGTCCAAGGCATCGTGTGTTGCAGCCCCTTGTAGGTCTTCTGTGCTTTTCACTGAGTCAGCCATTTCTTGTTGATTGTTACACAAGGTAGCAGCAGTTTGGCTGTGGATTGGAGTCTCTACAGCAGGAACACGCTGAATCCTGAGTCTTGCGCGCCTTTGTTTGCGTTTAGGGGTAGAGCTCGGAGGCCTTTTGCAGCCATTGAGGCGTTTGGTTTTGTCTGCAGCTGCTAAGGAGTTCTGCTCTTGCTGTTCCTTTTCCTTCTTCTGCCAGTAGGCCTTCAGAGGTGCCAGTTTTTCATAGTGCAGTAAAGTATCTGGATTCAAATTAACCACAGAGAATAAAGGTTCCACTCTACTTAACTTTACCTGCATGTGCTTCTCACCTTTAAAGCGGTTTATAATGATGTATTTAATGATGACCGGTGGCTCCTTCCGACATGACCGGCGCCGCTTCTTTGGGCACCACTCATCGTCCCACTCTTTCTTAGGTCCAACTGACAGCTTCTTGCGCTTTTCTGCATTCCTTTCACTCTCTATGGAGTCCACATCGTATAGGTAGTCTTCTCGGAAAGCAACCTTCCTCTTGGCACGAAGACGGTAGCTAAGCTGGCTTGAGGAACTAGAATTCTCTCTGGACAGTTGCCCATGGGGTTGCTGGGCTTGCCAGGTGTCAGGAGATGAGCCCGTGCAGTAGCTGTCATCACTGAACTCACCAGAATCCTCTGGTGAGTTACTGAGGTCAAAGAGGAAATTGCTGTTGGGGGTTGTGGGGGCCTCTATCTTGTCCTCACTTGATTGGTCTGCCTTGTCTTGCAAGCTTTCTGTCCTGCTACAAGGAAGAGTGGGGAAAAAGCCTAGTTGAGATTCGTCTTGAAGGGGGACCTCAGTCCGTTCTTGTGCCACATCCGGGTAGGACTCGTAGCGAATTTTGAGCGAACAGACATCAGTACCCAGATTTGACTCTTCGTCCTGGAACATGTAGTTTTCCACATCTTCCTCACAGAACAGATTGACTGCCAGCTCACTGCGAGAGCACAAATCCAATAGTTCCATTCGGCTTTCGCTGATAAGGGACTCCAGGCAGCTCCAGTCTTGAGCCTCCTCCCCCAAGCTCTCGTATATACTCCTAGAGGTGGGATCGTCATCTGATTCGCTTTCCCGCAATGACTTGCCTTCTTCTGCATTTTCATTAACTCCGGGTGGAAGGGGGGGACCACTGAGGAGCTGATCAGATAGCACTTGGTCACCGTATCGGCCCGTACTGGCGACAGAGCTGAGACACTGCATGCCGATGTTTGAGGAAGGGCAGGACTGGAAATCTGAAGTTAATCCAAGAACGGACTCGCATGATTGGTTCTTTGGAAGTAGACAGCTTATGCAGTCTGCTCCCCCAGAATCCATGCTGGAAAGGGGTGGCCTGTCACAGCTCTGAGGCATGGACCAAGGACTCACGGGCTTGGAGCAAGTAAGGGAGGAGAGGGAGGAGAGAGAAGAGAATGAAGAGAGGGAGGAGAGAGAGGTGGCTTTGGAGACAGACTCATCGTGCAGGTCTGCAACACTGAAGGGAACTTCGGCTGTCTGACTGGAGGAATCCAGAGTGGGTGGAGAAAGAAGAGAAGGCTCAGTGGAGTCACAGTGCGTCAGAACATGCGACTTGTCAGAGAGATGATCATGCGAGTCTAGAAAAAATAATTGAGAAAAGCTTATGTCAGGTTTAATGCGATTTGATGTTAGCTATGCCTTGTTCCTGACCACAAAAAAGGGTATCTGAAAGCTAGATTTGAAAATGGAATGAGATTGCATAGGAAAAACCTTTATCTTTTAGCACTATTATACGAACCGAGCGCACAGTGTAGCGGTACTGCTAATGCGTCAGGGTAATTTTTAAAGGATAATTAATATTTAAATACATTTGGATACTAAATCATTCAGGTAATTAAAATTAGAATGCAGTTTTAATGAAATTTGATGCTCCTAACACAGTCCTCACTCTCTCTCTCTCTGCTAGGCTAGATGCTAATTCATCTAAGAGCACTGCAAAAAAATATTACATGACTGGGTTATTAAATAAGGAAATAACAGAATCTAAAGTGTGATAATAAAGTGGAAAACATCAGCGTGATGTCAGACTCTGCTGGAGTAGGAGTAAATAGTCCTAATTACAGACACTCTGGAGTGAAAATTTAAATCCCTAGTTATCCCAATAAATGAGGGAAGAAAGGAGATTTGTACTTGCATAGCAGCCTTTGAGCTTTTGCTACAGAGCAGGTTATTTGTACTCAATAAATACCTGTCCTAACAGGAAAGGAACGTTTTTGCCAGATGTTGCAAATGACCAATCACTAAATCATTTGCACAATAAGCATAATACGATCTATCAGTGTTAATTAAAGTGCCCATGTGAAGCCTCTTAGGTGGTCCTCAGTTGTTGGTCACATGACAGAATCATTGGGGAGTCCGGGTTTTCAAACCTGTATTAAGTCAATTGGTGGCGTTTTCCACTTGGCATATGACATTGGAGAAACCGGTGCTTGTTTATTATCATTCAAACAAATGTTCTCATTTAATTTGTGCTGGTCTTTAGATTAAGTTTAATTAAAGTTTGTCCAAACTTGCTTTCCCATTAGAATGACATACTTCATAGATGTGAATATCTGGCGAACCAAATCTTTAAGATTCTGAAGCTTTTGGGTGGATAGGAAATGTCATTTCAGGGTGGAGGTATATGGCAGGTTGAAAATGGAGGCAAGCAGACAATATAACTGTCATTTTAGTGGTTAGATTTGAGGGAACACTGTCACTTGGCAAAAAAATTAAGGAAGGCATGATATGAGTACTTAGGAAGAAGTCATGGCCTATATGAGCCCATCTTACCCAATACAAAAAAGGTGGAGACTATATACTGGCAATTGCATGGATGGCATGTACAGGTACTCCACAACTACGATGGGGATGCTTTCTAATTGTAATTTAAAAATATCGTAAGCCGAGACATAGTCTAGCCCAGTGGTCCCCGAACTTTTTTGCGTCATGGACAGTATTAATGTCGGACAATATTTTCACGGACCGGCCTTTAAGGTGTGGTGAATAAATACAACAAAATAAAATGATACGACAAAAAAAACGATATTTTCTAAATATAATAATAATCGTGAATCCACTGTGTTGTTGTTTGTTCATTTTGCTCGCTTTGGGGTTTGAATTTAGCGGTAATGTATTGTGTGTTAGCGGCCGGATCCCCTTTAAGAAGGTAGTGGATGGAGGTAAGTCATGTGACCGAGGCATCATGACCTGCATCAAGAGTGAGTCATAAACAGATGTGGAGGAGAAAATCCAGTCATTTTCCAAAATAAAACATCGGTCAGAATCAGACAATAAATAAAACGGAAATAATGTAAATTATGTATTTTTTCTGTTCGGCCCGGTAACAATTGACCCACGGACCGGTGAAGGTCTGCGGCCTTGGGGTTGGGGACCACTGGCCTAGCCCACCTAGGAGTCTGGTGTTCAGTATGCAGTAGTATACTGTAATTTGTTAATAATTTAACATGGTTTAGCAAAACAGAGCAATTTACCGTACTGTAATGTATAAACTATAAAGTATGTATATGTATATATTACTGCCTGAATCCATGAATCAAGAGTTCCTATGCAGTAATGATGTGTTTGTTGTATACCGTGGTCGGTGGCATTAGGAGGACTAGGGCAGCGCTCATGCCCTGCGAATCGCGACTCCTGTAGCACATCCATCAATCTGGAGAAAGTCTGCACTGCACAAACGTCATTCTTACTGTCTGACCTGTGAAGACACACACACACACACACACACACACACACACACACACACACACACAGCCAGTGTTAGAAATGCCAAAACATATTTGTTCTCCTTAAAAACCCACATATTTAAGCAGTAACACAAGAAGCCGGCTCATCAGAAAAATCCACACAACTCTCACCTCTCTTTACTTTCATTTTCCTCTGTGTACCCACATTAATCTGTTTTCCTCCCCTCCCTATTTCTCTCACACACAGTGTTACTGAGAGTTGTGCTATATTACATCACTCTGTCCTCTGCATGTCCTGCTCTATGATGCAGCAGACGGCTGCAAAAAGGAAGAGTTTGTTTAAAACGCTGTGGAAATTAAGTGAAGGTTTGTACGTGTGGGATCTGGAGAGCTTCTGTTCCCTTAAAAAGGTTCGAAAGCGTTGCTGGTTAATGTGTTTTGTGCTTTTTTTTTTTATTTGGCGAAATAATAGCAACTGATACCATCACCAATGACCAATCAATAATGTTTCTTAATTTCCAAAACCAAAACAGCAACACGGGGAAAATTCTGGTTTACAATCACATTGTTCATCATTTAATATGCACGTGTTTACAATTCGAAGGAAGCAAGCATGATGCTGAAGCGTTGTTTTTCCCAATCAGTAATGATCCAGGACTGCTCATTACTGCTCGTTTTATTTCCAACTGCATTACAAATAAGAAATTTGTTGACAAATTTATCAAACGCACTGCTTATGTTTAAACGATGCACTTACACATGTATTTGTTCTTCTGCTGCGATGCGGATCTCGATACGTAATCAACATGTGCTTTAAGTGATTAGAGCGGATGAATCATCTAACCAAGGACACAAGATAACAAGGATAATTGTCTGTTTTGATTTCAGAGCGTCTTTACAGCTCTATTTTGAAGCCACAAACAGTTTTATAAAATGCCCATGAAAACTGCTTCGAAGTGAAAGAATGTCACTGTGATTCAGTATCGTGAAAATTTCCATTTCGTTTTAATTAAAAGATAAGTGATAGCTTTGAGGCCACATGCTTTAACTTTGGACTGACAGATACACTACAGATCTTACATCAAAACTTCAAGTGAAGAAGGCTGTGTTAGTCCTGGTGAAGAGGTCATGGTCTATGTGAGCCCACCAGTTCTAATACAAGAAGTGAGACCTATGTTCCTATAAGTGTTCCTGACAGAGGTGGGATGTATGTTCCTGTCAGTCTAAAAAAATTTCCCTATAATCATTGTGAAAGGAGAAGGGTGTGTATCTAAAAGTTATAATAAAATAGGTGCAGGTAATGTTCCTTTAAGTTATAATAAAAGAGGTGGGCGTATATCCCTATAAGTCACGTATAAGGTGGGGCGCATGTCCTTATAAATCACGTATAAGGTGGGACGCAAGTCCTTATAAGTCACGTATAAGGTGGGACGCATGTCCTTATAAGTCACGTATAAGGTGGGACGCATGTCCTTATAAGTCACCTAAAAGGTGGGGCACATGTCCCTGTGAGTCCTAATAAAAAGAGGTGGAGCCTATGTCCCCATAAGTCATCCGAAAATAGGTGGGGCCTATGTCTCTGTCAGTCTTAATGAAAGCAGTGGGACCTGAGATCATGTCAGTCCTAATGAAAGAGTGGAGAATATATCCCTGTAGGTCTTCTTGAAAAAAATAATACCTACATTGTTATAAATTCTCTTAAAAGAGGCGTGGCCTTTGCCCATGTTAGTGCTAATGAATAATGAACCCTTTCAGTGGTAAAAAGGAGGTGTGGCCTATGCAATCTCCAGTCCCTGTCAGAGCCCATTTTTCCGCTTAAACACCACCTGAGTTACAGAAACATTATTCAGACATGAAACTGTGGGATCACGTATGGAGATGCAGTTCATGACGTTCCCTCGACACAGCACTGAGCTCGGGGTGAACCAAGGCAGCTGGAAGAAGGAACCGTCTGCAAAGGGCTGTTATTAAAAAAACGAGATTAATATTTATCCAGCTTCAACACCTAGCCGCAAGAGCCAGACAGCAGGATTATGGGATAGCGAGAGAGAGTCAGTGAGGAGAGAGTGAGATGTTCTCTACCTTTGTGTAAATGTCGCTGCATCTGCCCACCTACTGCATTTCTCACAATTAAGACGAGCCGCACTGTGACAGCAGCACGCACCCCACCGCAACACAACACAACACAACACAACACAACTCTACACTACACTACACTGTGAGCACGTGTGTGTGTGTGTGTGTGTGAAAGGCAGTGAGAAAGAGGAGGTAAAAACAGATTAGTATGAGTTGGACTGTAATCAGATCAGAGAACAAACTTGGTCTGTTCAAACTCAAGTTCAGCCATCAGATTACCCATCCATCATCCGTCCATTCATCATCTGTCCATCCATCATCCATCCATCATCCGTCCATCCATCATCCATCCATCCATCAGCCATCCATCATCCGTCCATCCATCATCCATCTATCTATCTGTCCGTCCGTCCATCCGTCATCCATCTATCATCCGTCCATCCATCATCCATCCATCATCCGTCCAGCCATCTTCCATCCATCCATCCATCCATCATCCATCCATCATCCGTCCAGCCATCATCCATCCATCCATCCATCCATCATCCATACATCATCCGTCCATCCATCTGTCCGTCCATCTATCCACTGAATCAGCTCTGCATCTCACACACTAGTGATTAAACTCCAGCAAAGTCCGAATGCATCCTGTCCACAGAAACATAAGCAACTCACTTAGAAACGTAGAAAATAAAACCTAGGGTGTGGTGGTGGTTCAATGAAAAGATCAACCTGCAGGATGGTGTGATGAAGAGTTTTTTTTCACCACCCAGAGTTTGAACACTTTCCTCTATAGCACATTGGTGTATTCCACTCGTTCCACAGCAACTATTTACTCAATGTTATTTACTTGTTTACTATAAACTCAGTGTTTAAAGCATTTAACTGTGGATGGGAAGGTCATCAGTTCAAATCCCAGCCACACCAAACGTCCATTCCTGGGCCCTTGAGCAAGGCCCCTAACCCCATAGCTGCTAAGTTTTATGAATGAAACACTGTAAATATGAGTCTCTCTGAATCAGTCCATCTGCCAAACGCCACAAATGACGCATGGCGAAGTGTCTTGCCACTGGACACTGGAGACTCCTTCTCATGATGTGAAATTAAATTTAAACAACACACACACACATACACACACACACACACACAGCAATAATCCGTCAATTTACACATTCCTGTGAACAAAGGAACCGATATTGAGAATTACTCCTAACACCTTCTGACCAATCCGACTGTGAAAGCAAACTTCAGACACCACACACTTTCTGGCTGACTTTGGAGAAAGTAGAAATTGCAAGCGCTTTGCTTTTATTTTGCTGAACTGCTCCTTTAAGATCAGGGCTATCCCAGAATCCCCAACGTCCCATTGGCCTACTAACACACCTTCAAATATAAACTCTTTCAGTTCACTGAGTCGCTTCTTCCACTCCATCGTCCTCCAGGTCATAATTTACACAACAACAAAAAAAAAGATCTACATGGACAAAATGTGTGTGGACACCTGGTCAGAAGGTTGCTATGTGCTTCTTTTTGAGCATCCAATTCCACACTGAGTCTCCATTTGTAGTCTCTTCTGGGAAAATGTTCCTCTAGATTTTTTGTGGAGATTCATTCAGCCACAGGTGAAGTCAGGTGTTGATGTAGGTGAGGTGAGGAGACCTGGGGTGCAGTCAGCGATCCAGGTGTTCAATAATGTTGGAGATCAATAACAGGAGATCTTCCACTCCAACATCCTCATGGAAAGCAGATCTTCATGGCTTTGTGCACAGGGACATTGTCGTGCTAAAACAGTTTTATGTCTCCTAGTTCAAGTGAAGGGAGAATCCCGTGCTTCTGCATCCAAATGCGTCCTAACAATCCTGTACCTCAATGTTTGTAAGAAGATTTTGCAGAAGAACCACGTTTACATTTACAGCATTTGGTAGACGCCTTTTTAGAGCAACCTACAATTGTCTTATTTATACAACTAACATTTAGCGCCGTGCTCAGGGGGCTTGGAGTCGCAGCTAGTGGTGGTGAGATCCGAACTCACAACCTTCTGATCAGAAGCCTAACATTAACCCTGAGCTCTTTCCCCTGGCAGGAAAATCAGGTGCCTCAAATACGTTTTGTCCATTTAGTGTGATAAAATTCTACATCAAGCTTCTACATCATTCTACATCAAACCGTAGAGCAGGACACCTTCTGCGTCTCGGCGATTTAAAACCTAGGCTAAAACGTATTAGGGACATCATGAGGGGACAGCTAGCAGGCGATTAAAGACTGTGGACTTCTGAGATCAGCGTTCTGGTTTTCAGTCAGAGCGTCCACATGGCTTCTTCCACTAATGATGCTCACATGGTGTCCTGTGTGATTTAAACGCGGGTTATAAGGACACGGGGCTCACCAGGGCGTCCCCCAGTCTGATGTTTACATTCGCTTTACAGCCTGGCTCTGGTGGGACCTGGTGAAGGAAACGCTGGTCTGAAGGTGGAAAACAATGATGACGTCCAAATGTCTTCAGAGTTCTGACGCACTGATCGAGAGCTCGTGCTGTGATACTGCTACAGCTAGTGTCCTAACGTGCACAGCCGTCCTGGTCCTCCTCATGCCGCAAAGGGTCGGCCAGTAATGTTGCACACACACACACACACACACACACACACATGCGCACGCATGCTCGTTTGAACGATACATATACACAAAACGGTTGACACCGAACGGCACGTGATGCTCGTTGTGCAGCGCGGGTCTAACAGGGGTGCGTCTCACCAGCCTCCATCCCTTCACAAACGTGTGTGTGCGTGTGCGCGAGCGTGCGTGCGTGCGTGAGTGCGTGAGTGCGTATGCGCACCGTGTTTGCCAATGCGTATTCATTGAACACGCATTGTTTTTCTATACCGTTTCATAGCGTTTCCCCGGCACACACACACACACACACACACACACACACACACACACACACACACACACCTGTAAATTATGGCTTCATCAAGATGACAGCTGACACACACACACACGAACGCACGCACGCACACCCCCACCTTTCTCTTTATCCCCCCATTGCAGCTCTTTGACGCGCGCGCCACAGCGGCCCAGCTGAAAACCGCTCACCGCCGCATCGAACGCTCGCGCACACGCACGCACAATCACACACACGCGCATACATACACACACGCGCGCACGCGCTCACCTTCCCGTCTCGGGGTTTTCCTCCGTCCGCCCGTTATACGCGCGTCTTCTTCCTCCTTCTTCCTTCCCCTGCGATTAGCGTGTGAGCATCTTCATCCTTTCCCCACGGGGGTCTCTCTCTCTCTCTCTCTCTCTCTCTCTTGCTGACCGTATCCCCCCGGTGTGTGTGTGTGTGTGTGTATGTGTGTGTGTAGCAGCAGGTGGACGCGCGCGTTAATCGCGCCTGGTCTTGGCCCCCCTACCGCTCCATCCTTATTCCCGTCGCGCTCCAGGGTTTCCGGACAAACGAACAAAAGGTTCCCGAGTCGCGCGCCATGCTCCACCGTTCTCTCTTTTCCTTTTTTTTTTTTTGCCCCTAACGGTGCGCGGGCGGTGTCACCGTCATGACGCAGCTGCTGCCTCGCGCGCTCTCCCCCCTCCGTAGCCGCCGCACCGCTTTCCTTCGACGTGCGCGCTCGAGCGCGCGCGCGAGAACGGAGAGAACGAGGGAGAGGAGGAGCGTGCGCGCGCGAGCGAGTGTTTTTTTTTCTTTTTTTTTTTCTTCCAGCTGCACCCCGTCCGTCTCCGACAAATACGGCGCGTTCACGTGCCGCTGCTCGCACCCACCCCCACCCCCTTTCTTTTGAGACTTGCCATAAAGAGCGCGCCCACAGATTTCTTTCCACGATGGCGCGCTCGGGCCGTCGGGGACGCGCCGTTCTGTGGAGCAGGTGCATTGAACTGAGCATGCGCACACAACTCTTCGCCCAAAAGGAATCAATTTCCTTGAATAATAATAATATTATTATTAATAAATAA
>MU526172.1:1005012-1012512 GCA_024362625.1 Silurus asotus
ATTAACATAATATTTATTATAATTATTTAAAAAAAATTTACTTTTTAATTGTAATATTAAAATAACCATGACACTTAAATTCGATTAAAATGCAATGTAATTAATTGAACGCATGATTTACAAGCAATAAATGTTACATTAATAACAGAAAAAATAAATAAAACAAAGATGAATAGGAAGAAGATTTCAGATGGAAACAAGAACAAAAAGTTAAAATATCGTGTATAAAAACATAAAGAATTCTGTTTGTATAAAATATGACTGAAAATAAAATATAATTAAACAAAACAAAACAAATAAATATTTTATTTTAATCTAAGACATCAAAAAGTAAAAATAAAAACAAAAATCCCTTAATAAATATAAAATAAAATAGAATAAATTATATAAAGATGATAATCAGAAAATAAATGAATTCATGAGGACCTATAACAAGCATCACACTACAGTATGTTATTATCTTGTTCTCCAGACCAATCAGATCAGAGCGTTCTCCAGCGCTGTGATGAGTTGTGTTATAAAGTGTATAAATATAGAAAGCGGTTACAGTCAGACCCTCAGGAGGAAACTGAAATCCCCAGAGCACCTTGCTGTCTCTGAGCTCTTTCAGTTTAGAGAACCCGCTCTGTGTTTCCTCGACTACATCATGGTTGCGTTGATGATTTCAGGGTCTTGCACCCATGTGCTGGAACACCAGTGCTCCACTTCTGAGAACAAGCAACAGCCAGAGAGCCTCAGGTTCCACCCAGCATCAGACCTGTTAGGATAATTAATCACAGATCACAGTCTTGTTGATCCGAAAGTTTGTATCGCACATGATTTGTTAGAAGAGGGAACAAAGATAGAGAAATGAAAAGGGCCTGCTGAATATACGTGTTCTACAACAAGATCATAAACCAGCAGAACAACAGACAAACTAAAGCAGGTGGGCTGTGAAACTGGAGAACAATCAATATCTTTTTTGGGGAAATCTGCTTTTTGTTTTGGACATTCACATAAAAACAGAAGGACCTTCTGGTAAAAGCTGCTCTCTCCTGATTGGTCGGTTGCCTAATCATCTGTCTTCTCATTGGTCTAAACTGCACTATTTAGCTTTATTATGTCCATGAGTTCTCCTCTAATTGGTCAGATTTAAAATAATTCTCCTCTCATTGGTCACATTTATAAACAGCTCTCTTCTCATTGGCCACATTAGATCTCTTGTGTTATTGGTTATACAGAGAGAGAGCTTTCCTCTTATTGGAAGAAATGAACAGATCTCTCTGATAACTGGTCACATTAATAACAACTGTTTTCTGATTGGCCAGGGATCAGAGAGGAGCTCCTTCTTCTTGGTAACATCAGCTGTTTTTTCATTGGTCACTCCGGTGAAGTGCTCTTTTCTCATTGGTCACATCAATCAGGTCAGGTGAAGATGGAATATCTGAAACTTTTGATTTGTTGACTGGACATTTAGTTTGGATAATAAATAAACGGTGTGTTATTATTATTATTATTATTATTATTATTATTATTATTATTATTATATTATTATTACACTGTAATGTGGTCATTATATTACGATGATATTGTTTCAGTCGTATTGTAGTCCCGCCTCCTCCTGTCAACGCATCATCCAATCAGAACTTCACCCGTGACGTCACATCCCGTCGATGTGTTTTGGTTCCCGAAAATGACTACGTCACTCGCGGGGCTCGTGCGTGGGACATGGCGAGTTAAGACAATCGGCAAGGAGCGCGAGCCGCATCTCCGGAAGCTCGATCCCGTCAGCGCGCGCCGCTCGGTTTCCGTCTGATTGAAGCCCAGTGTGTGTGTGTGTGTGTGTGTGTGTGTGTGTTTTTATAGCTGTATATATTATATATATTTTTTTGTTGTATATATATATATTTTTAAATATCTATTTTGCGGTTGGTTCCTATGGAAACGCAGCGTCTGGAGAACGGAATGCCGTGTCAGAACCAGAAGCAGGTGTTGAACACCGAGAAGCGCGAGCTAGAGCACGCGGCCAAGCAGGTCCGGTTCGCGGAGAGAAGCGACGGAAGCGTCAGCGCGAGCGCCACTTCAGCACGTGGAGAAGCAGGAGGAGAACCGGTGTGTGATCACGGTAATGAGGACACCTCCGGTAGTGACGCGGCCAAACAGATCGGACCTCAACTCAAACTTCTGCCTCTAAACGACCAGATACGCGAGCTGCAGACCATCATCCGGGACAAGTGAGTCCGCGCGCGCGCGCGTGCTCGCGCCCCCGCGTTTTCAGCAATAATAAACCCAATTCCGGCAGGGACAGGGCGCGTGAGACGTGAGGCCGGACACACACACACACACACACACACACATACACACACACACACACACACACACACACACACAGAGTGTTTACTGGAGATGATTGCAGAGCCTCCACTCATACCGGAAGGAACTGGAGGCTGCACACCGATATCGATCAATCGTGATCGCGATCTGACGATACCGATACCGTGTGGTTGACGATATTAGGACATTTCTTTTGTCCTTTTTGGTCAATTCTTCCCAATAATTCTTGTGTCTTCTATCAGTTTATAATGACATTCTTATGACCTTTTTTTTGTGCATTAATTCACAACACCTTCATCAACCAGATTCTTCTTCTACTATGTTTTGTGTGTACAGACGCTCCACATTACGAACCAGTTACATCCTGAAAGACTGTCCGTACCATGAATTTGTTCGTAAGTTGTTTGTTGGTTATTGACTACGCAAATAAGAGCTACAAATACTATCAAATAAACAATCAAATATACTCAAACAAAGCAAAATACTTCATGCAATATTTTGTATATTAAGTAATAAATAATTTATAATAATAATAAAAAAAAGTGAAAATTGTTTAAAACATTGTAATGGCGCGAGTCCAGTGTGCGTCATGTCGACAACCAGCTCGCGGCTCGCCTGCGTTTAGACTCCGAACAAATTTCACTTTGAGGACAGGTTTGTTCGTATCTGCGAAAGTTTGTAAAGTGAACGTTCGTGATGTGTGGAGCGTCTGTAATTCTTAAAAAAATAAAAAATAAACAAAAAGAACCCTGCCACTCATTTAAATGTTACATATTCACACGTGAATTAGTGAAACTTTTCCTCTTTTTTAAATGGACACTGCGTTGTCTCACTCTGTCTCACTCTGTCTCACTCTGTCTCACTCTGTCTCAGGTCCACCAGTCGAGGTGATTTTGTGTTTTCTGCTGACAGATTGGTAAGAACTGTCACTTATTACCATGTAATTACAACCGATCAATGAGGAGGCGGGGCTTAAGTTCAGTTAGATGACATCACTACTCACATTTACTCCAAAATTTTAATTTCAAAACATAATAAAAACAATCTGCCAGTAAACAGTAACTTTTCTAGCATGTGCTATAATCAAAACCACAAAAGCAGCATGTCTCTGATTGGGTGGGACGAAATCAGCTGACCTGGAGCACGGATGTGATTGGCTGCTTTGTGTGTGTGTAGATAAGATTGGTGGTAGAAGAGGGACTCAATCAGCTTCCGTACAGCGAGTGCACTGTGATCACACCCACAGGTAAACACACCACCATGTCTAACACACACACACACACACACACACACACACACACACACAATTTCATATTCAATATATTGTGATTATTTGTGTAATATTTCTGTGCTTGTGTTCAGGTCACAAGTATGAGGGAGTGAAGTTCGAGAAGGGAAACTGTGGTGTGAGCATTATGCGCAGTGGTGAGTTAGTCTACTCTCACACACACACACACACACACACACACACACACACACACACACACACACATACAATCTGATTTAAAAGTCAGAAGCTGCATACTGAATAATGAAGAGTTCCTCGGAAGTTTCAGTTAATTACATCAGACTGACTCGTGTGTGTGTGTGTGTGTGTGTGTGTGTGTGTGTGTGTGTGTGTGTGCGCGCGCGCTCACGTAGGCGAGGCGATGGAGCAGGGTCTGCGAGACTGCTGTAGGTCAATCCGCATCGGAAAGATTCTCATCCAGAGTGATGAAGAAACTCAGAAAGCCAAAGTTTTCTACGCCAAGTTTCCTCCTGACATCAGCCGCAGGAAGGTGCTGCTAATGTACCCCATACTGAGTGAGTATTTACACTCCGAGATCATCGGTCAGAATCTAATCCAGAGATCAGATGTGATCAGGTAGTACTGACTTACAAGTCATTATAAGGTAGTACTGAACCCAGTGATCAGACATCAGGTGGAATTGAAACCCAGTTACATGGTAGTATTAAAAGCCAGTGATCGGATTTGATCGGGTAGTATTGAACCTAGTAATTAGACATCATCGGGTAGTATTGAACCTAGTGATTAGACATCATCGGGTAGTATTGAACCTAGTGATTAGACATCATCGGGTAGTATTGAACCTAGTGACTAGACATCATCGGGCAGTATTGAACTTGATTAGACATCATCGGGTAGTATTGAACCCGGTGATTAGACATCATCGGGTAGTATTGAACCCGGTGATTAGACATCATCGGGTAGTATTGAACCCAGTGATTAGACATCATCGAGTAGTATTGAACCTGGTGATTAGACATAGGGTAGTATTGAACCTGGTGATTAGACATAGGGTAGTATTGAACCTGGTGATTAGACATCAAGTAGTATTGAACCTGGTGATTAGACATCAAGTAGTATTGAACCTGGTGATTAGACATCAAGTAGTATTGAACCTGGTGATTAGACATCATTAGGTAGTATTGAACCTGGTGATTAGACATCATCGGGTAGTATTAAAAGCCAGTGATCAGATGTAATCAGGTAGTATTGAACCTTGGGTAGTATTTAACTAAGCACGATAATTGTGGAAACAGGAAGTGACCTGAGCTTTTACTTCTCTTATGATTTCCACGGCTCCATGTCATGTTCACTATATGGTGTGTGTGTGTGTGTGTGTGTGTGTGTGTTCTCAGGTACGGGGAACACTGTGATTGAGGCGGTGAGGGTACTAAAGGAACATGGCCTCCAAGCCAAACACATCATACTGCTGAGTCTTTTCTCCACACCACATGGTAACACACAAACACACACAAGCTTTTGAATATAAATGTGTATGGATTGTTGTCATAACTACAGTGTGTTTGTGTGTAGGTGCGAGGTCCATAGTGAAGGAGTTTCCTGACATCACAATCCTGACAACAGAGGTTCATGCTGTCGCTCCAACACACTTCGGCCAGAGATACTTTGGCACAGACTGACTGACACACATCCACACACACACACACCCACACACACCGGTTTGACCGATCATGATTCATCCAGCTGCAGAAGTATTGTAACATTTCCGATTGGTCCATTTCCAGTGTTCCTGAAACGTTTATGTTTAGTATTCTCTCAGTGTTCCTGCTCATATCCCGAACTCTACAAACCCTGGACAATGTGTGGGCGGAGCTTCTGCTGCCAGAGCACCATGAGCACAGGGTCAATCTGGTGCCCCGCCCTAAATTTACTATGGGCATGCCTCTTTAAATACTAAAATGGTGCAGTGACACGGTTGTGATGTAGTTTTGCGAAAAACATGCTACGACTTGATACGATACACTCCGCAATCCAGCGCTGAGTTAAGAAATCATGAGACGTCCATGAGAAATATTTTTGACATCCTTCACAGATTTGTGTTTCTTTACGCCTTTCACCAGTGGAATTGTCTTCAAGCGCTGTTACTTTACGCCACAGTTTGTTTCCCGAACATAGCAAATACACCATACTTGAATAAAATTCCTATAGATTTTGCAGATCCATCAATCACCTCAGAAGCCCCGCCCACATCCAGGAACATCACCGGGAAAGACAATGAAAGCTCGAGTCAAATCGTCTGATGAATCTGAATTGGGCGGGGCTTAAAAACAAACAAACAAACAAACAAAAACAAAAACAGGCCATGTGATTATAAATTCTGCTTCGCTCTCAGGTTGGTCCAGTTCACGCACGTGTGGGTCGGGGCTCAGAACCCGAGGTTCTGCAGGTTTCCGGAGCTCAGAGGACACATTCCAGCTTGGAACGTTCACACTTATGCTCACTCAGCCACTGGATTATTCCTCTGTGTTCTGCTGAATCAGTGCTACGACTAAATCTATTATATATCAAAAAAATAAAATATTTTGTACTGAAGAGTCGTGTTTTTTCCCCCCCATCAGATGTTGTTTGAGGTCCGATCAGAAACATTGGGAGCATTTAGTGATGCCCCACATACACACACGGATCTAATCAGAAAGCAGAACCTTTATTAGTGTTTCATAACAAATGATTTCTCTTCAGTAGTGACCCGTGTAAACACTTACACACACACACACACACACACACACACAAAACGTGAAACACAACGTTATAGAACATCTTTGGTTTTATCTTTCTGGCCAATTAAATTATAGCAGAAAACCATAATTTATGAACAACCTGAAAGTGTTTGAGGTCAAGTAATGAACAGGTAAAAAAAAAAAAAAAACAGGATGGGGAAGAAAACACACCCGTAAGAACTTATGATAACTAGCACACGGACTGAACTAGCATGCTAGCGTGCTGCTCCGTAGCGATGCTGTTGTCGTGAGAGTTGCTGTAGCTGTATTCAGCTCTACGGAAGCTCCAGTGTAAACTTATCTCTGACTTCCTCTCTTGAGAAGACGACTCTCACTGTGGCTGATTGACGGAGCCGTTCGATTGGCTGCTCTGGACTAGTGGAGTGGGCGGGGCTGAGGAGGATCCGCCTGCTTCATATGCTGAACTGACAGACACTGAGGGTGGAGCGCTGCTGCTGAGCCCCGCCCTGTTCTCCAAAATCTGCTGGGAAAAAAAATAGGTGTGAGAAAGAGAGAACAAGGGATGGGGGGATTTCGTAGTGTGTGTGTGTGTGTGTGTGTGTGTGTGTGTGTGTGTGTGTATCCTCTGCTCAGTATAGACCTCCCGCGTGTGTGTGTGTGTGTGTGTGTGTGTGTGTGTGTACCTTCTGCTGACTAAAGACCTGCCGCTGGTAAATCTCAACCCTGCCTTGTGTGTCTTTGTTAAACCTTTCATAAGTCAGAAAATCCTTCTGCTTCAGCTTCTCTCTGTCCATCATAGGGTCAAGTTTCATCTACACACAAACACACACACACACACACACACACACACACACACACACACACACAAAAAAACTCAATAACACTATACTATTACACACATGGCATAATGACGTCCAATAAAGGAGACGTGATTATTTTACCCAACACACACTGCACACACACACTCACCACTTCCAAGCATTTGGGTTTGATGTTCTGTGAAACGTTCTGCAGATCCATACGACCGCTCTCTAACACCGCCTGGTTATACAGGAGCAACACAAAAACATCATATATTTATGCCCACAAACCCACACACACACACACACACACACACACACACACACACACACACACACACACACACACACACACAAGATACCTTCAGCTCCTGGTTGCTCTTCCTCCACAGTTCTCCTG
>MU526172.1:1017512-1034626 GCA_024362625.1 Silurus asotus
ACACCTCCTCTCTTGTGCCAACTTGTCAGAGCATTTACACGAGAACACACCGACTTCACCTTCACTAAATCCATCACCTGAATGTCCAAATACGTACATGAAGTTATTGAAGCTAACTTTATTTTATTAGAGAACATTTTTGAAATGTTTAAATAATAAAAAAAAAAAGCACTGACTTCCAATTTCTTTTTGAAGATGCCACGCTGCCATTTGTCGAACTCGGACCTCCAGTTGAGCACCGTGTTTAGAGGACACACCACCAGCGCCGTCTTCAGCTCCACCCTCTCGCACGTCAACACCGTGTGCAGAAAAGTGATCACCTGAAAGACACAAAGTTAGGTTCCGTCCTGCAAAACGACATCGCATGTACCACACCGCATTCACACCTGCAGCGTTTTTCCGAGTCCCATGCAATGGGCGAGCAGGCAGCCAGAACCAGGAGACACTTTCACCTTCGCTATGGACTCACAGCAGCTGTCCCACATAAACTTCACACCTGCACAGCGTGTAAACAATAAACAAAAACGTACAAAATAAATTGTGATAATAGAAATGATTTAATACACACATACTGTACTGTATATATGCACTTCTGCTTACCCTGGCGTTGGTGAGGTTTGAGTTTAACCAGCAGCTGTGTGTCCACTTGTACCAGACATTCCCGTGTTGCATCATCAAGTTCTAGCACCAGAGGGATGGGCCTGGTGGCAGGGATCTTAGCTATTATCATCACCTGGAACCCAATACAGACATATGATGCGATTTCCAGGAAAAACATCAGATGCTCTATTATTCAGTATGGAACGGAAAGTCCACTTTGATGATTTGCTGTCTGTCTGAAGCAAAGAAATTAATTTACTTAAGTGCCTTCTGACTTCTAACCCATGGCCCCTTCACAAACGCCTTTGTAGTGTGCAAAAAAAATAATAATAATAAATAAATAAAATGTAATTTAACCAGACGATTTTTTCTTGTGTCTACAGGAAGATGCAGCTCTACCTCTGCCATGTTAATCTATATTCTATGTGACTCTCAGGACACGGCTCGGTCCTTAGCGGTCCTGAGAGAAATCAATCACATAGAAGATATAGGTCACTTTTCTAAATATGAAATGTATAAAGTTTTTTATTGATGCAAATACGTAAAATAAAAAAGATTGTTAATTTTCATGCTGCTGCACCGATGCAGAATCTTCGCAGAATCTTTCCATCGCTACTACACTCACGTGACTGTAGCAAACGTACCTCTGAGTCCTCTCGTCCGTGTTTTTTGCTCTCCTCCTCCTGTCGTCGCTGTTGTTCTCTCTCAGCCAGCCTCTTCCTCCTCTCCTCCTCCTCTCTTAGTGCCTCCTGAGTCTCTTTTGCCAGCTGCTGAACCTCCAGAATTTTCCGGATCTTCCTACGGCCCTTCGGTGTGCTCGTACAATTCTCTGCGTTTTCACCGTCCGTGGGGCCGTCACCTATGTCCTGCATTCGATTAGCCGATACACAGACATGATGAGAGAGGGCGTGGCCTCTTAGTAATCTACATTTCTTTCATTGGGCTGTAAAGATTATTAACTGATACACTGTTATTTTTTTTTTTACCTTAGGAGGAGGTGTACGAGGTTCGCCATCATCAACCAAGTCCTCCAGGACGCTGCACAACAATCCATCAACAAGCAATCAGTAAACTGTAACTTCAAATCCTGAACATGCACTACATGACCAAACGTTTGTGGACACCCGGCCATACGATTGTGATCAGACACAAGGGTGTGTGCTCATGCTACTGAATCCAAAGACATCGCATACAATTGTGTGTCTCCAACTTTGTGAAAACAGTCTGGAGAAGAACCACATGGCTGGAAAAGTCTGGTGTCCCAATACTTTTGGCTGCAAAAATATTTGTTAAAAAAAAAAATCTCAATTATTTAAGTTCATTATTGAACCCCTGGATCGGGCGATTTACCTGCCGTTCTCGTCTTCTGATTGGCTGATCACCTCACTCAGTGCAGAATCCTCACTGGCTGATTCTCGCTCGTCACTGCTGTCTGTTAAATTTCTCTCCAGTAAATATTTGAAAAAATTACCATAAACACGTAAAATAAAAGAAATTATGCCCCGAACCTGATATTTTGGACGACTGTGTCTTTTTCCTTTTTGGCCTGTTATCATCAGGTTTATTGCCGTCATCCTGGGACGCAACCTCCCACGGGGTGACGGAACATTGAAGGAGGCGGTGACGAGACAGCGAGGGTCTAGTGGGACCGTCCGAGTCGGAGCTGTTATCGGTCAGCTCACCTACAAAAAACAACGACAAGTACGGACACACACAGTGAGCTTTACAAACGAATACATAATGAGGTTACATATTACGTTGGTGCCGTGACCCGGATACATTTTTATTTTTTTTGTCTTCTGTAGATTAAAGACAATTCGGTTTAAATTCAAAAGTTGAAAGATGAGAGTTAATTTCAAAGTTGAGCCTTTATCCAGGTCCTATCTAGACTTGTTAAACTACATTTAAAAAAAGGATCTGATCAACAGATTTTAAGGTAAGCAAAAGTATAGAAACTGATAAATCTTGAAAAATTATTATTTTTAAATAAGTTTTTCTTTTTTAGGACTTTCTCGATTCCACACCTCATGTTCGTGCAATGGCTCTGACCGACACCCCCTCCCCCACACCCCGTTTCTGAAACGCTTGCATTTTTTTCAAAGACTGATCAAAGAGCTATTGGAAACAGTGTAACAACTTTATCTACTAAACATGAGTGATGTGAAGTTATATCTGCAGTGATAACGGAGACAAAGTCATAACTTGTGTGATAAAGAATTTCCTCACTGTCTTCAGCATCATTCTTCTCTCCATCTCCCTCCCTCATGCCGTCCTTGTCCTCATCAACCTTCGATTCGGCATCTGACGTGTCGTCCTGACCGGAGCTGGAGGATAAATTTGCTCTGATCTCAGCCAAAAGCAGCTGTTTGGCGATTCTACAGAGATCATGAGAAGAAGAAAAGAAGAAGGAAGTTTTGTTTATTCGGGGTGTTTGTGAGACATCAGGAAAACAAATGAGATAAAACCTTTGTGTTGTTCTCAATACCACCGGCATCCTAAACAGCAATTACAAAATAGTGCTGCACATAAAAGAATATATATTTACGCCCTGTAGTGTGTGAATAGTGGATTGTGATTGGCTGGAAGTTCAGTGTTGAACACACAGGTAGACTGTGTTTCGTATGTTCAATCTAAATCAATGCGCTGCTTATGAACACCTGTAACCATAGCAACATCCAGTTCCGGTTTTATCCGGAATGAGACCACGATTTAGCATGAACATCAACCTGTCTCAGAAGAAACCAAAAAGATAAAAAAGTGTATATAATTTTAAAAGAAAATTAGCATTCAGTTGTCACCCTCGCTAGCAATTTCAGTCGAAACCAAACTCCTGCTGAATGCTGGGAGTTTTAAATATATATATATATACATAAAAAAAAACCACAGGATTTAGACTGCATTAGACACGTTTTTTTTTGTTTTTTAAGTTCTTCAAAACATGAAACTAGCATTAAGGAAACGTCCCAACCAAAAAAATAAAAAAAGTTTATATAATTTTAAAAGAAAATTAGCAAAGAAAATTAGCATTCAGTCGTCACCCTCGCTAGCAATTTCAGTCCAAACCAAACTCCTGCTGAATACTGGGAGTTTTAAATATATATATATATACATAAAAAAAAACCACAGGATTTAGACTGCATTAGACACGTTTTTTTTTGTTTTTTAAGTTCTTCAAAACATGAAACTAGCATTAAGGAAACGTCCCAAATGCTAGTTCGTGTCAGTGTTGTGCTTGTTTAGCATATTCGTTGGTACACTAAAAGGTATGACCTCGAGTTGAACATTGCAGGCACTAGCTGAACTTTCACCATTTCAAAAATTCACAGTAGACGACAATTTCTGTAAAACGTGATCGGAAATCAGAACGTATCAAAACTCTGCTGCATTATGGGTTCTGGTCACTAGTTCGTAGCGCTCCCTTGTCTGGACAGATCGACTCCACTTCCTGTTCTTGCATTACTAAAGTTTTTTTATTTATTTAAATCTCGTTGCATGTCTGAAGACATGACTGGAAGCCATCTTGATTGTTGATTAGCCCAAATGAAAAGCAGGTCTAGAAAATAAAGAACAGAGGCACAAAGACGAGACGAGTGTGTGGGGTAAATTCTTTTATTACAACGCCGCTTACATACAGACACAGATGCGATTATTCGTAAACCCGGACGGGTGCATGCAAATTTATTTACAATTTCAACAGCAACAACAACAAAAATAGTTTGGTGAAGTGAAAACTAGCATGCCGTCATTTCAAGTTTTGATCTTTGTTTATGTTGTGGTGTGGAAATTTCCAGAAAGGAAAGGAAAGAGTATGAACAGGGGGAAAAAAAATAAAAAAGAGAAAGAATAAACGAATATCCACAATGTGTCCTCGAGCGTTTTTACCCCACACACACAGCCTCGGCTCTGGTTTCTGCAGACGCAATGAGATCGTCTCCGAGCGAGAGCTGAACACGAGGACGGGTCGTCGCGGTTCATTGTTACGTTTCGGTGACGGAATAACGGAGCAAAAATCGCTGAACTCTGAACAGCTCTAAAGAACACTAGCCAGTTCATAACAAGTCCAGCTGGTTTCAAACTTCTGCTACAACACACACAATGAAAAGTGTACAACCTGAAAACCTTCAACTTTTATTCTGTTCCAGAAAGAAAAAAGAACAATTCAGAACAAACGCTAAGGGATTTTACTCAGGGTGCCAACACTAATGGAGCTTCTCACTCTGCAACCTGTACACACACACACACACACAGTGTGCCAAAACATTACCGGACTAGACATCATCAGACAAAGTGAACGTAGGGGGAGAAACTAAAGGAACTGTAATGGGGAATCCTGAACCATGTGCCCCGTCTTGGCATGGAATCTTCTCCAAAGAACCTTGTGCACAAATACAAAGACTCCAAGTTTCAATACTTGAATCAATCGTAAAGGTGTTGATTTTTGGGGTTTAAGCTCCGAGCGCTGGAACCCTACTAATAGGTCATAGTTCAGCATTTCAAACATGAGCGGCTTCACCCACCACTGGACCGCAGTTCGTTGTGGTGAAGTGCTTAAGATCTAGAATGATCTTTAGAAGCACACTGATTGATTTTGCAGAGGCGTCCCTGTGCTAAAGTTCATAGACTGATTTTTACCAGGAGCTAAATCCGGTATCGCAGTTTGTTGTAATCTAAGCTCCGCCCACCCACCGACAATCGTTCCCATTGGACCACGCCCTCCTTCGTTACGGGTGCGCATTATAAGCAACAAAAACTCTTAATATAAAACCCCTCCCCCAAACCAAATATGAGTTTACATACGATATTTTTACGCCAGTCTGTGTCTTTTTCGCACCTACCGTTAGCAAACCAAACAGCCCTTGTATTGTCTGACCGACACTATTGCACTTCCAGAACCGTCAGGCTGTGGCCTACAACACACACAAACACACACAGACAAGACACACAGGATTAAGTGCTCGCTTACCAAGAATAAAACACCAGCAGGTGTGTGTGTGTGTGTGTGTGGGGAGACAGAGCCACCATGAACATGCTGACCGCATGCTTTATTTATAAAAAAAAAATTTTTTTAAATAAAAATAAAGAAAAAGGCAAGGGTTCGGCCTCTGAATAAATAATTAAACATGCAAATCAAAATGACTACGCAGGGAAAAGCGAACGAAAAAAAGAATGATTGGGAAAATCATCCAAATGGTCAACAACAAAGTGAAAAAAAAGAGAAGACAAGAGCACTGATGAGTATTTTTTGTCAAGAAGTCGGAGGAAACACTGCTCAATGGAATAAAAAAAAAATACAAATCTACTTTCTTGTCTAATGTAAGCGTAGTGTGACACTTTCTTTCAAGGCAGCATGTGACAATACTTTATGTTTAAAACAAAAAGGAGCAAAATTTCCCAAAAATTTCCGACCTCACCACCAAAACTTCTACACCTGTAATATGTGGCCAGATTCCACATGGTTTCTTGGTTTACTCGATACGTAGGACACAAACGTTAGGAAGGTGTTTCGGAGGATGGAGGAAGTTGGGGGATTTTGGAATTGTATCACAGTGAAGTTCAAAGTGAGAACAAAACTATGTACTATGAGTAAATAAATAATACTAATAAAAATAAACTGTCGTTTTTATAGCTCCGCCCACCAGATATCTAGGTAACAAGAGGACACAGTCATCACATGTACCTGGTGGAAACAGATGTGGAAGATTATAGGTATTTTTTTTAAAGCAGGAATCGACCAATAAAATGAGCAGAGGCGGAGCTTAAGACACAATCGTTTGAATCCGAGCAAAAAAACTAGCCATGTGTGTATATACACAAATATTTTTTTTTTGCCAAAAATAATCTTCTCCTTCAGTATATGAAGACATCGTTTTTGGCACGTTAGCATGACTTTAGAAAGCTAGTCGAGCGCATTCCTGGCTACCTACATAGCTATGATGTTTCTGAAAATGTTCCTGGATCGGAATGTGTGTTAACCTCTTGTAAGACCAATCGTTTTATTACAACGCCGCCGCTTTTACTAATCATGGCCTTTTCTGCTACAAGACGATGCCGGAGTTTTATAAACTCGGACAACCATTAAAGCTTATTTTTTTTTACTCCGGTTAAAATAAAAATAATACTACTTACACCGCATGACGCTGAAGTTCCATTTACAGCCAAGCAAATCATGAATCTAATCTAATGAATCTTCTAATCTGCTTACGAGACAAAATAGTTTCTACGGTCAACAGTGTTACCGTGACAACAGCTGGAGCGACTGGAAGAATTTACACGACTAGAGTCAGAGAATGTAATTAGCTACGCCAACAAAACTTCATTAGCGATGCTACACTTGTAATAAATAAGCAGCTTTAAAAAAAAAAGAAATAAAAAAATCAAACGAGATGAAATGAACCAGCGGCTCTGGGCCGTGTTTATATCTGTACATCCGCAGTGAAGGTTATTCAGTCGGTTTTGTCAGGGAAATCGAGGAATGGAAAGAAAAAAATAAACAAGCAGGTGAGCCAAGCAGACACGTGCTGATGTGACGTCAAATATCGTCAACCTTCGTAAACGATGATCAGCTTCAGTCTACGACACTGCGAATTGCACACTACACCAAAAACTGCCCCCCCCACCCCCCATTTTAGTATTTCATCTTTAGCGTGTGTGTGTGTGTGTTACATGTTGAGTCGGCGGAGCACGAGGCCCGTGCTGGCCGCCGCTCGAGTGTGTCGTGTGCGTGTCGGGGTGAGGGGAGGTCCTGAAACGTGTGTGCTTTTGAGACGTGTTTGGATGCCGGCGGCAGCGGTGGACTGTGTGTCAGGGGGTTTGATGGGGTTCAGAGGTTCAGACTGAGACGAAGAGCTTCGGCCTGGGCACTCCGAATCCAAACCGTACCTATTCTCCACATCATCTTCATCCAAGACGATCGGGGCTGGGCACGTGTCCACCTCATCACCTACACACACACACACACACGCACACGCACACGCACACGCACACGCACACAAAATAATCAGTGTCAGGAATATAAACAAGCGCTGAACAAAATCCACGGCTCGACACGTACCAACTGAGTAATTACATTGACTACATAAAATTAAGAAAATGGCAAAATGTAATGAAAGTTGACATTAGTATTATTAAGTTTTCTAAAGATATGACCTACTCAACCGTCCTTTGAAGGATGGAAGAAATAAAAACGTTTGATATTCATTCACTCCCTCTGTATGCGGAATTATCAGGATTTTCTCCTTTTAAAAGAGAAATTTCCGAAGTTTCCGGTACGGAGTAAAAAGCCACAGTGACACTGCGCTAGTTCGAGTTTCTCTCTTATACCCCTGGCATTGTTGTGAATATTTTCAGATGTATTTATGATTAAGCACTGTACCAGAGGACTGCTGGAACGTTCCAGAACCCATCAGCGTGACGTCATTCAGCGGTTTAATCTTCTGGTCCAACTCGTCCGAGTCACTGCTGTCCATTTCCTGGTCGCTTGATGAACTCTCGCTGTCCGCTGCAGTCTTCGTGACCTTGTGAGGAAGACCGACGGTTCTCCTGACCTTCGACCCCGAATCCCCGACTTCAACAACTGAAGAAGACGACGAGGATGACGATGTAGACGAGGACCTCTCTTTCAGTTTCCGCTTGCGTGACGTTCGATCTTGACACGGTGGTGTGGTTTTGACCAATCCGAACAGGCACTGCTTTCTGACTTCCTGGTTTGGGTCGGCCGCGCCCCCGTCGCTGTCGACTCCACCCTCCTCCTCGCTACTGGCCATGGCGGCGGTGGCGGTCTGCAGGAGCACAGCGGGCACTTCATCAGAGTCGGAGTCCTCCTCCAGGCCGGCGTGTGTCGCGTCCGAGCGGCGTCTCCGCGGAGTCATCTTGACACGTGGCGAGCGCTTGTTTTCCTCTGCCATTTCCAGCTCGTCTTCTTCGTCTTCTTCATCGCTGTTTTCCTCCTCCATCGCTGCACCTCCTTTCCCCTCACACTCCTCCTCCACCTTCGTCTCTTCTGGTCCCTTTGTATTGTCTACCCTTCCTTCAGTCGTCTCCGTCTCGCCAGGGTTTTCCTCCTCCTTCATTTGCGTGTTTGTCTCTGCCATATCGACAGTGGTGGCGCCAACTGAGCCGGGGTCTGCGTTGGTCTCAGGATCACCAGACGTCTCTACTGGGACGGGGGTCAGCTTCACCACTAGTTCCTTCGTGACGCACGAGCCTCTGGGAGCCCGAGGTTTTCGTTGCCGCGGTTTCGCCCGCTGTCTCTGAGGCTCCCGTTTGCCCCCGTACAGCTCGCGGTCCAGTGCTTCCTGTAAACATGCGCACAAATCAGTTGGGGGTCATTTCCTCAAAACTGCACCTCAGTGACAGTAAAACTCCAAGGCAGGCATTACCTGCAGGGCGTTGTGGGCCTGGCGCAGGTCCTGCAGGATGGTGCGAAACATCATCAGTCTCCTCGCTCGATCCACGTCCTCCTCCTCGCTCACCTCCTCGTCCTTCTCGCTCTGCATGAAATCCACGAACGAGCGGTTCAGCGACGTCGTCATGTCCACGACGCGCTGCATGCGATCGCACAGACCCCTCGAGGGCGCCGAGCTCATCGGAAACCCTGCCCCTGCGCCGCCACGTCCACCCCTTTGTTTCCCGCGAGCCCCGCCCCCTACCCCAGCCCGTTTGCGAGCCCAGATCTTCTCCAGGTTCTGAAGCACAGAGTCGCAGGCGAGCACAAGGTCCATAAGCGGCTCCGGGCTGCAAACGTAACAATACCACTTGCGCTCCTCCTCCAAGATGGCCGACAGCTCCCGCCGCCCGAGGTTCCTCAGGACACACTTCTTACAGAAAGCGTTGCTGCAGTAGTCACAGCCTATCAGACTGCCTCCTTCTGCACACCACCTGCAAAACAAAATAAAAGACAGAATGAAAAAAATGGCCACGCACAGCACATTTTACTTAACTGTGTGCCACGTTTGGTCGATTCCTACCTGCACTGCTCGTCCATCCCCTCTGCATCTTTGCTGATGTCATCACTCATGTAGTACTTAAAACAGGACTGGGAATTCAAATAAAGAAATAAAACATCAATTAGTATTATGGGATATTCCTCAACATACTCAATTGCAGTCTCACACACACACACACACACACACACACACACACACACACACACACACACACACACACCTTGCAGATCAGCACTTTGAGGGCAGGGTGCTGGTAGACCGAGTCTCTCTGGAAATGGTTCACTTGTTGACCACAGGCTGTACAGTTCACTCGCTCAATGTCAGAGCCTCCTACACACACACACACACACACACACACAGAAAGAATCTCCTTTTTATATAATAATTAGTAAAGACGGGCACAGAGTACAAAGCAGCAGAAGACACTAGAACTAATGAGAGAAATAAGAAAAGTTTCACCTCTCCGTCTTTCGGAAAAGTCTTTGTTCTGTTTCACTCGTTTGCTGCGAAATTCTGGACCTCTGAACTCATCACGGACTTCGTTAGACACCGGCTCCGGCAACACAAACACCGTACCTGTACCAGAGAGCAGGGAAAAAAATACAAATAAGAGAGAAAAATAACTACAGGTACCCCAGAGCCCGACCCCACTCTCCCATCTCTCTCTCTCTCCCCCCAGAGCCCGACCCCACTCTCCCATCTCTCCCTCTCCGTACCCCAGAGCCCGACCCCACTCTCCCATCTCTCTCTCTCCCCAGAGCCCGACCCCACTCTCCCACCTCTCCCTCTCTCCCTCTCTCTCTCCGTACCCCAGAGCCCGACCCCGCTCTCTCATCTCTCTCTCTCCCCAGAGCCCGACCCCACTCTCCCATCTCTCTCTCTCTCTCTCTCTCTCTCTCTCCCCCCGTACCCCAGAGCCCGACCCCGCTCTCTCATCTCTCTCCCCGTACCCACACACCTTTAGGCAGGCAGGTCGTGTCTGGTTCACTGGAGTTGATGGACAACACGTCTTCAGTTCCACTCTCAGAGGACGCGTCCGACTCGTTCAGGCCGCTGTGCTTGGTTACTACCAACGGCTTCCTGGATCGAATATGATCAGCAAACTGTGTTGAGTGTACACGCTTGTATCACACTGTATTTGTTTATATATAGCGCTGAAACAGGACTGACCTTCTAGAACGGGCTGAGGAGGAAACGCCGGGCTGAATGTGTCAAAACACCACCATACAGAAGAAATAATTAACATTTTGTTAACTGTTGAGTAAGTTTTTAAACATTTAGTCTATTGTGCTTATAAAAGCGTCAATTTAAAACCAAATCGTAAATCATTTAAAAATAAATATATGCATGTGTAGAAAGACTGTGTGACGGTTTACCTCGTCGACAGCTCGTGATTCCGCTTGCTGCTGCTCGATAAACTCTTTGGCCATCGCACCTGGGACGAGGAGGAGCAATAAATCCTGATGATTATACACTGACACACACTTTAGATCCTAATCATTGTTAATACAGCATGAGCATTGATTGACACGCCTTTGTTTAATTCCTACACGACATTCTGGGGCATGAAAACCCTAGTGTGCTTGAGAAAAGTGTAAAACGCTCACCGCTCCAGTGCCCAGGTAAGCTGTTTTCCCCAGCCTGCTCTTCAGAAACTGCCAGGTACGTGTGAAGCTTATTGATCAGGAGCCCCAGTTTACCCCCACCGCTTCTACTGCCTCCAGGCAGGGGCCTGAAACAACCACCACAATAACACTAAGTCTAAAAAAATCTACACAGTGGACTATTGGTTAATCCTAATGAGAATCTGATATGATGGTGTAAAAATCCTCAACTAAACAAAAAAATTATAAAAAATTTATTTAAAAAAAAGGTAAATAAACAGCTTACTTAAACAGTCTAACACTTTTCAGCACGTGGAATATTTTAGCGTCGTTTCTTCGTACAAAACAATAAAATTGGTCACATGGTCTAGAAGTTTAATAATTCAGCTAGCTGCTGCTGAGGAGTGAGAACTAATTAAAAGCTTGTGAATATTCATGAATCATTTACATTACAAAGAAAACAACACAAAATTCCAGATACGCCCACCCAATAAACTACTAACATAAAAATCAATAAACAAAGACACGCCCATTATCCAAGGGGGCGGGGCATGTACGATCTAGACAGCGATTAAAACAAACAAATGGCGTATTGGTTTAGAAATACAATGAGGAAAAAAAGTCATTTAAGGGACACTTTAATGGACATTTTATCGCAATGAAAACACTTATTTTCTTGTCTGGTGGAATAAATCATCCCCCCAAAATGGAAATATCTAAAACTTTTCTTGATAATAACTCTTATTTTAACTAAATAACATCTAAATAAACATCTTAAATGACAGGAATGATCACTGTAAGTGAATTGATCAGGATAATAAACAGAGGATGTGAATTTCAGGGGGAATATTGGCCGTTAGCTACCAGACTAAACATTCTTTGTCTGTAAAGGTCTCGGGGTTTAGCTGCAGTGGAGAGATAACGATATGTGTAGACGCGCTTTTTATAGTAATTACACAAGAAATTCATGTACAATTTGAAAAAAATAACATTTGATTTGTTTATTTACTGAATTCGGGTATTGACGTGTTTGGAAAATATACATTCCTAACCTTAGCATAGCGGCTATCCTGCTAGCTAGCTAGCTTTGCTCTCCATAGAAACCCCGTTCGCTAGTGATGCTAACACTATTAGCCAGTCTGCTGTCGCTCGTAAACACCGCCTCTCACCTGAGCACCTCGGCGGACATCGTGCGCTCCGTCTGGGGCGAGCTCACACCGCAGGAACTACAACCATCGTCTGGTCTCAGCGAACTGCGCCACACACTCACACACACACACACACACACACAACACACACACACACTTCTGTGTTATAGAAACTTCTCCCACACTACGCCATCTTGCCGGCTATCGTTTGCGCGCGGCGCGTTAAAATGGCGACCGGATTCCCGACGTGATGTCGTCACTTCCGGCTCACGATCTCTTTTTTTTTATTTTTTTTCTACCCGAGAGCTAGCTAATGTATTACAGAAAAAAGTCAGAATAAACACGAATATAATCGAATATATAAAAAAGTATGAATGATATTAAATGTACATTCCGTTCATTTAAAGTCTATAAATCCAAAATTAGATCTTTTAAAAGGTTTAAATGTAAAAGTCAGGCCTTTTTGGTAGTTAGCTGCAATGCTAGCTTGAGGTAAATTCACGTAGCCGTTTATTTGAATACAGTTCCTCTCTAACAAACATGAAGAAGAATTTTTTAAATGAGAAAAACATAGATTTTAATACTTAATTATCGAATTTACCACTTAATCATCCCAATTATCCAGATAAACGTTTTCGTTCACAGTAGCACCATTTCCTTTTTTGTTTTAAAGACAAATTGTAAAAGGTTTTGTGGGTTAAACCAGCCATTCCATCGATTCACAAATGTCTCCCATCCTGTACCTAGATCTGGTCCAATGATCTATGTTAATCTAACAAACTTTGACTAGATAAACCGCAAACACGACCCACGTCAGATGGCTTGGATCCTGGTTTCATGTTCCCGTATACACCCCTACACCCTGGTCTGCCAGTTGACAACCTTTACTGTAAAATGTACACATACTTGAGAGAACCATATTGCCACAAGAACTTGTAGAAATGCTAAAAGATATCATCCAAGTTATAATCCACATAGACTGTGTTACACTATGCTGTGAAGCTGTTATGGCCTGTTGGTTCGAAATGTAACAAATGTTCACTAGTTTTTGGCAATTTCTTTACCCTTGTAGCTTTTAGCACAACTTTAACAACATTAAACCAATAGATCGAATAGATTCATTCTGTCTGACAGAAAACCTTGAAATTCCTGTCAAATGTTCCTCAGAAATCAGATTTAGAAGTTCAATCATGCGTGCTTTATTATGAATATATAGTTTAAATGCTTTTTGTTTACCTATTAAATGGTTTGGGACATGAGGCACAAGCCTAGCTAGATCATTTCAGAACACTTCCAATATGGCATGATTTGTTACAGGGACAAAGAGCGTGCAACAGATCCAGGTATTTCAGCTACTAGACACATTTGGTTTAAAAAATGAATCTTTACATCAGTCACACATAACCACACACATGCATACATGTAAAAAAGTTTTTTAGGTTATTTATCAAACCAGTACATCTGATTTACTTCTCCTCTTCAGTGTTCGGTTCAGCTGGAGTCCGATTGTGTGTTTCACCTTGTGTGTGTATGTCTGCTTGTGTATGTGTAAGTCTATGTGTATGTGAAGGAACAAAAACGTTTTCTCCTTCCACCTCATGGTCGGACAACAGTCCGAGTCCGGTGTGACACAGCTGCCTCTCAAGTGCAGTGATACGTTGTTTGAGGCGGCGCTGAGTGCTCGTAAATTCCCCTAACAAGCGGGCAAAGCGTGTCTGCAGGATATCCAGAGATGCATCCATGCGCTCCACTCTTTCCTCTGTGCCTATGACGCCTAACCCTCCAGCTGCTACACTCTCATCCAGGAGGCCCTGCTTTCTCAGGATTTCCCTTCCACGCTCTTCCAGAACCTTCTGAGCATCTGGATATTCTACCACAGCCTCCATTAGGTCGTCTTTGGAGAGGCAGAAGAGATCAGAGTAGCCGATACTACGTATGTTAGCCGTGCGCCGGTTCCCCATCTTGCTACCTTGAATGTTGAGG
Organism: Silurus asotus; assembly: GCA_024362625.1. Lineage (NCBI taxonomy): Eukaryota > Metazoa > Chordata > Actinopteri > Siluriformes > Siluridae > Silurus > Silurus asotus. The sequence goes on from MU526172.1 coordinate 1,031,793, forward strand.
ATGCTAATTTCGCCAAAACAACCGCCGGCGGTTAACAAAGCAAACTGCGTGACTCCATCATCTGCCACCACAGCTAGCTGCCCCTCTTTGATGATGTACATTTCCTTCCCAATATCACCCTTCCTGCAGATGTAGTCCCCAGGACTGTACACTTGAGGGCGTAGTTTCAGAACCAGTTCCACTAGCAGTCCAGCTTCACAGTCTTGAAAAATACGCACTTTTTTTAGTGTTTCCAGGTGGACGTTAATTGCGATTTCAGCCCTCAGTTTATCGGGAAGGTTCTTCAGGACCTCCTGTTCATCCACAGCTTTCTTGTTGGTCCAGAGGTAGTCGAACCACTTAATGACACGTGTCTCGAGGGTGCGGTTAACCTTGCGGAAGTGCATGTAATGCTTGATGGCATCGATGCGTGCCTGGAACTCGGCCCTCGTTGCATTCATGTTGGCAATCATGGAACCCACGTTACCCACGATGGTGGCAAAGATCAGCACGCCAACCAGGAAGTCAAAAACTACAAAGACATACTCTTCATCCTTCACTGGAGGAGGCATTTCTCCAATTGTGGTAAGTGTTAATGTGGACCAGTAAAAGCAGTACACGTAGCAGAACGCTAGTGTTTCGTTCACGTGGGAATACACCCAGGAATCCGAGTTGAGCCCCAGAGCCTTAGAAATGGCGTAATAGATGCACGCGTTCCAGTGAATGATGACCAGGATGTAGAGGACGAGGTTGCAAATGCGAAATGCGTTGGGGTAGTTGGTGCGCGTCTCTGTGCGATCGAAAAATTCGAACATGCGTGAAAAGCGGAGAAGGCGATTGAAGCGAAGTTGGGGTATGTACCCTGTGGCAAATAAGAGCAGCTCTGTGGGCAGGATGGACATAGTGTCCAGTTTAAATTGAAGAGTGTGAATGTAGTTGTCTCTCAACTTGGCCAAGTCTTTCACCAGCAGACCTTGCTCCAGGTATCCTTTGTGGAGGAAAAAAGATGGTCATTTGTTTGCTAACTAATGCCACATTTTTTGTACTGCTGCATTTTATGCTGCATTAAGAGGTGGTGAAACACAATAGGAGGAAAATAATATCTGCCTTCTTTCACATTTGCTGCCTACAAACATGGCCACCACGGAGCACAACACACACACACACACACACACACACACACCCATGCTTGCAGTCATGGAGATATTCACAGAAAACCCCTGTTCTACACCACACTTCAGTAGTGACTTTGATTCATTAACCCCTTTGTGAAGTATACGCTCTGTTTGCTTCTTGCTCTCAGTCTCCCAAGCTTTATTGTCCTGCATTTAAAACCTTTCTGATTCATGAAACTGCAGTGGCAATCTATTTCAAGCATTCTTTACATTACAGATGATAATAAAGCATACGATAATGATCAAAAAGTCAACCTGTCTTGTACCTGTCCTTAGTCTCATACACGTGTCCAGTATGTAAACAAGGTCGCAGGTGTAATCCAGCCCCAACCACAGGAAGAAGTTCTGATCTTGGAGTTCATCAAAACATGCTCTGTAGAAAAAGAAAAATGAAAAGTAGCTTAAAAGCTTTAAGTTTTGCTCAAGTGTTTCACAAAACTGTGCTCCCAGCTTGAACTTTTTCAAATTCTAGATACTTTTATTAGAATAAATTTATGTTGTAATACATGAAAAGCAGATGCTCTCTCTCTCTTTCTTTCTCTCTCTAAGGACACATTTGTCTACATCCATCGGTAAAACCACAAAGCGCATCAGAATCTCTCCAATTAGTCACGCTAGTAGAGTTATTACACACACACACACACACACACACACACACACACACACACACATACACACACACACTCATTCTCTTGAACATCTCACACTCTATATCACAATCTATTTAGGTAAAATGTCATAAATAAGTGGTTGATAAAATATTCTAAGTTATATGAAGATAATAAGACTAGAATGTTCAGCTTTTCATCTAAAACTGGAGACTCCTTCCATAAATGTTTAAAAAATGGCATTATAGAAAAATCTGTTTATTATGACATTGGGGCTCTGCTGAACTGGTCCCTGTGAACATCTGTTACTATGGAAACAATACCCATTCAGAACAAATGCATGGATCTACTTTTAATCTGCTTTATGTTAGAGAACATGTATCAACACCTTCTGACCAATCAGAATCCAGGATTCTGCAGTTTCATAATAAGTGTTTTTCTTTTCATTAGAAATTTTACATTTATGCTATTATTGGTATAATTTCATTATTCTAAATAATCAGCTTCCTTTATTTATTAGAAACCAATATACTGATAATATATATGTAAAAAAAAAAGGTTACCTGGCAACCAGCATTATCCAGTTATAGAGTAAAGCCAAGGCGATGAAGAACAGCCAATAATAATAGATATCATCAGACTGGGACACAATGAAACCCTCCCACCTCTCCCTAGACACACACACACACACACACACACACACACACACACACACACACACACACACACACACACACACACACACACGGCATATCTCAGATAGGGGGAGTGGCCTAAAGATTTGAACTTGTAGTCTTTTTGTATGCTCACATAGAAAATGTGTGTGTGTGTGTGTGTGTGTGTGTGTGTGTGTGTGTGTGTGTGTGAGTGAGTGTACTTTAAGGTCTTTTTAGGGGCTTCTGTGATGGCAGTTGATTGGTCGTTTGCTGCCTGAGGTCCACGGAATCGCTCAAGAAAAGAATCAGGTCTTTGTTCTTCCTCTACCAGACTCTTGTGAGCCCATTCTCTCAGAGACACCACCAGATTCACCAACCTGAGAGAGCGAGAGAGAAAGAGAGAGAGAGCGAGAGAG
>MU526172.1:1037061-1059561 GCA_024362625.1 Silurus asotus
ATAGAAAAGAAGGAAGGAGGGAAAAGAAATTAGGATGGAAGAAAGAAATAAAAAGTAAGGAAAGTAAGAAAGATAAAAGTAAGCAAAGAAATAAAAATTAGAAAAAATAATATTGGAAAAAAAATAAAGACAAAATGAAGGAGCAAACAAAAGATGTATTTAAAAAAAGGAAAGAAAACTAAATATCCATTCATCCATCCATCCATCGTTTTCAGGTGATGGACTGGTTAGGCAGTAGAAACATGAGGCAGGACCCCTGATATCATGTGTTAAACAGCCACTGATATTAATGGAAACCGGTCGAATCACAACAGTAACATTATATTAACACAATCAGAACTATGTTGTTGTTGTTGTTGTTGTTGTTGTAGTACACAAATCATTGTCTGTATATTTATTCATCATAACAAACATATATTTGGCGATACAGTTTATTAAGTTGTCTTTTATTTAAATGGATTTGCAGTTTCATACATTTTCTTTTAACCTTCAGGTGAACTTTTATACACTGACATGAACTTCAGCTTTAATTTTAATAGAACTTTAATGTAATAATAATAATTATAATTATTATTTTTTATTTAATATTTACAATTTTGTTAAAATATTTAAAAAATTTTATGTTTCTACACATTTAATTATTTATTTATTTATAATTATTTGCGATTTAACATAAATTAGCGGTTTTGCATACACTAGATGACATGGTTACACACTGTCCTGGTGAAGTTTTGCTGATCTCTGAGTAAACTGTTGTGGAAGCCAATCAACAGACTACACTAAAGTGCTGCCGCATTTATGATGAGACAGAGGCCAGGATCTCAAAGCACCAGGTCACAATGCATTGTGGGTGACGTAGGAAACAGATAACTGAAGTCGTTTCGGCTCATACTGAGATTTTTAGCTCAACAATAATCCAATTATCGAGAGATTCTTCACCCAGGTCATTATTTGTGAAGTTGCTCCTCATGGACACTTAACAGTTGTGAGCAGATCATGATGCACTGAACCTTGAGCCAAGTTGAGACACTGTCATTAAGAATTCCATTATCATCATCATCATCATCATTGTCGTCATCATGAAGGTTCAGACAGCGTATCCAATTCCCAACAAAACACTCACAGAACACACGAGGAGGTTGGAAGTGGTATAAAATATTTATTTCAGGTTTGTATCTGTAGACAGTTTTTTCCTTATAAACCCCAAACAAACATCTTATGTGGCTAATAGACGAATAAAGAAATGGAAATAAATAGATGCCTTTAAAGCTTCTTTAAATTCTTGAACGGTGTAGGAACCCCGATAGATCTCCAACAACCTCCATAGTGAGGAACACGGTGTTAAAGTGTGTGTTGATTTACTTTAACAGCAAAAAAAAATAAAAATCATTTAACATAACTTTCGCAGAGGTCTTGAGTTATGACACTGAGGTGTGTGTGTGTGAGTAAAAAAAAAACAAAACCAAAAAAAAATATCGTTATATAGTTTAGATTACATTTTCGAATCAATCTGTGTGTGTGTGTGGGGGGGTGTTGGAGGAGAAGGTTTTGTTATTTAAATCACAAGATGATTATAGTTTTTTATTTATTAACTTTCTATTTTTGCGGCTGTAACATGGCATTTCTGCACTGTGGGAGGAATTAAAGTTGATCACTTCCCTGTAACACTAAAGTGATTTGGGCACAACAGGAAATATTTTGTCCCGTTCTACAGTTCAGATTCGGAATGGGAGAAGGTGAAGAACGGAGCAGCGTTCGACTGAAGCGTTACTTTAAAAACACGAGTCTGAACACGGTTGAATGAAGAAAGCTGGTGATGAAGTAAAAAGTAAAAAGACCTCTATAAACGGAAATCCAGCTGGTTAGGGGCAGCGCCAGGCACGGCGTCACCGTTAGCTTTTATTACAGTGTTATAACTCAAGACCGTTAAAGTGCTCCTGAAGGTACACACAGACCAAATAAGAGAGAAGAGTAAGTGTATTTACAATTTTATTCCTCATAGTGTTTTGCACTAGGTGGCTTTTTCAGTGGCCTCTGAATCCAAAAAGAAAGAGCGGTCAGGAGAAGGATGGAACTCATTCGGTGCGGTCATGCTTACAAACGTATAGATCTCACGAGCAGTTAGCATCACGTGACTGTGGGACGTTCTTCACTGGTTCCTCTGTTGGCTGACAGCACGCTGAAGCTGCATAATGATTCTGATACACAACACCACACACTCCTCCACCAGGCTTTACAAGTGACATACATCTGAGGAGGAAATCCATACAGCAAATCTTCTGGACATTATTCTGCTTTCTATCATTCGTTCTTCAGAGACACCAAAGAGCAACTGATGATGATGATGATGATGATGATGATGATCTCTCTCTCACTCTCTCTCTCTCTCTCACACACACACACACACACACGTCAATGCAATCAAATCTGATCTCTGAGTTTAGCCAGCCTCTGAGAGAGTTCATCCTAGAGAGAGAGAGAGAACGAGAGAGAGAGTGAGAGAGAAAGAGAGAGAGAGAGAGTTAGTGTGTAAAAAAAAAAAAAAAAAAAAAAAAAAAAATTATATATATGTACACATACACACATATACATTTCTTTAGAGTGTGTGTGTGTGTGTGTGTGTGTTTTTACCTGTTCTGTAGATGCCACGCTGCTGGCCAATGTTCCTGTCTGTCCCTGTGGAAGCTCCACGTTGAGATCCAACCTGCACGCACACACACACACACGCACACACACGCACACACACGCACACACACGCACACACACGCACACACAGTCATATTAGAACATTTCCATTTACAATCTGTAAAGGGTGGGCCAAAGGGGGCAAGTCAGAGCAAAGGAGGGTTAGGGTTAAGGTGAGGGGGGAGGGGTGTGTGTGTGTGTGTGTGTGTGGTGTGTGTGTGTGTGTGTGGTGTACACTTCCTCACCCAGCTTCGTCTGCCATCTGCTGCATCAGACTGTCCACCTGATTCTGAAAAACCAAAACACAAACTTTAAAAAAACAAACAAAAAAAACCACACACTACATCAGTCTACAGGTGTGTGTTCCATGATGGTATTACACCAGTGGCTGTGTGTGTGTGTGTGTGTGTGTGTGTGTGTGTGCGCTACCTGTGGAGTTGTAAGTGTTGTGGTGCTGCTCATGGTGTCCTCCATATGCTGCGTCTGAACATCCAAAGTTTCGAACTGGTGCTCGAACTTGTCCATCAGACTAGAGATCTGACCAATGAGAACAAGACACCGTTACACTGTGATTGAGATCCGACCAATGAGAACACAGCCCTAACCCAATGCTGTTTCTGTCCTCAATAATGTGAGCACATGATTACACAGAGAGCAGGATGAGATCGTGTCTTACCTTCTCCAGGTTCATGCTCTTCAGGGTTGCATCCATCCCCTTCACCACTCCTGCCATGGACTTAGTGACCTGTGGAAAGTCACATTTTAGGATTCTGTTTCAGAATGTTTTTCCCGCCGTATCTTGTCCACTGTACGAAGTCTGTGTACCTTGTTCATGGTGACGGCGGTCTGGACTCTCGCTGCCACGGCGTCCACCCTGGCGCTCATTCTCAGGAAGTTCACCGATTGGTTCTTCTGTCGGATGGCGTTCTCTGCGTGGATCCTCGCCACGTCCGTGTTGCCTTTCTGAATCGCCTAGAAGGGGGAAAAAAAACATTAAACACAAACACATGATCCAGCGTTCCTGTAGGGTTTCTGTAGGGTTCCTGCAGAGTTCCTGTGGTACAGCAGATTGCCGGCGAACAAACGAGTTTCCTGACTCACCTTTTTCACTTTGGCCTTCTCCGCTTTTTCTTCTTTGTCACATTTTTTGGAGCTTCGCTGCAGCTCCTTGGCTGCAAACTTCAGGTTGAAAAGATGCTCTGTGATCAGCTGTTAAGGACGTTACAAGTAATTCTGTGCTACACTAAGATCTCTAAGATCCCTCAGCCCGAGTTTAAAAACCACGTTACGTACATACCAGCTTATTCTTGTTGATTTCAACAAAATACCTCACAGTTGCTATGGAAATGGTGAAATTTTTAAAAGTAATGAGATGTTAATGTGACATTTATTAAATCATAATAACAGAACTGGTGATTCCCCCCCCCCAAAAAAAAAAGCCTTAGGAAATGTTTTATTTCTTACACATGCAAGAAATAAAATGTGGGTTTCTTGGGACCCATGTAGATGGCAATCAGGTAGATGTTTGGGGTTTAATACAGACCACAATGTTTTGGCGTTTGGTAGATTCACTGTAAACTTCTAGGGTTCACTCATCACCGTATAATAATAATAATAATAATAATAATAATGTAAAGGATATATAAATTTGTCCATTAGTCACGGAATCGGGTGAGCTAATGTGAGGCGAAAACTGGACAAACTTGTAGCTCAGGTGAGAATGACGTCACAGAAGAAACACGCCTGTCTCACGGTCCTGCGGTCATAAAACCGGAAGTGCTTTTGTTTTGAACACTATATTCCTTAGAGAAATACACAAGCCTAAAACAAACCTCTCAAAAGTGTGGGCAATATTTATTTATTTATTTATTTATTTAGATATTTATTTTTACAAACCCCATCACCCCACTCACCCCATCACCCACTCAGTACCCGGATTTAATCCGCGGTTTGGGACGCAGCCCACATTCCCTTGCAGGCCCTAGTGGTTTTCAAACAAAACTCTGGTGATAAAAGGATACGCTCCATGTTCGGCATGATGACTCGCTGGATCCTGTGGATTCCCCAAGATGATGAGATGAACTTGTTTTGTCTTTAGACGCCTGGTTCTTCTCCTGTCACTCTGCTTTTTGTCTCCAGTGCTTCTGAAAGCTCCGCTCGTACCGACTTCCGCGTTCGCGATAATAACAACTGGAAACAGCGACGCGGTCACGTGGTAGGAGGCGCCATGCAGGTAACGTCACCCAATGACGCATGCGCACACGCAAGACACAGGCTTCTCTTGTGCTGGGAATTCCCCCCCTTCTCTCTCTCTCTACACACACACACACACACACACACACACACACACACACACAGGTGCATATCAGTAAATTGTATTATTAAAAAGTTGATTTATTTTAGTTATTCAATAGAACAAGTGAAACTGGTATGTTCTATACATTCATCACACACTGATGTATTTCAAGTGTTTATTTATTTTTATTTTAATGATTTCTGCTCACATTTAACAAAAACCTACCAATTCTCAAAATTTTAAAAAAATAGCAAACTTCATAAGACAATCAAAAAAAAACATTTTGAGTGATTTGTTGGTCTTCTGGAAAGTTGGTTTATTTACTGAACCTGTAAGACTTGGTCGAGGCTCCTTTTGCTTTAATTACTGCCTCATTTGGGCGTGGCTTGGAGGAGATCAGACTGTGGCATGGAGGAGATCAGACTGTGGCATGGAGGTGATTAGACTGTGGCATGGAGGAGATCAGCATGTGGCATGGAGGAGGTCAGACTGTGGCATGGAGGAGATCAGCATGTGGCATGGAGTAGATCAGTCTGTGGCATGGAGGTGATTAGACTGTGGCATGGAGGAGATCAGCATGTGGCATGGAGTAGATCAGTCTGTGGCATGGAGGAGATCAGACTGTGGCACTGCTGAGGTTCTTTGACAGTGGCCTTCAGCTTGTTTCTCATTTTCCTCTTGACAATATAACAGAGATTCTCTATGGGGTCAGATCTGGTGAGTTTGCTCCAGTCAAGCACACCAACACAATAATCTTTTAACCAACCTTTGGTGCTTTTGGCAGTGTGGGCAGGTGCCGAATCCTGCTGGAAAATAAAATCAGCATCTCCATAAAGCTGGTCAGCAGAGGGAAGCATGAAGTGCTCTAGAACAAAGTTCCAGAAGTACAACCATCACTGCAGCACTCCACAGGTCTGGGCTTTATGGCAAACGCAAAAAGACTTGTCCATCGTCGTCACTCCCAACGAACATCTCAACATCTTCAGCTCTGCTACCTCCAGCTCCACCTCCTGGAGGTTGCAGAGGTGAGTCTTTTACTCAGCACCACTGTCTCTAAACCATACAACATCTCAGGTCTCACCACAGTCCTATAAACTTTCCCTTTCACTCTCACAGATACTCTTCTATCACAAATCACTCCTCCTGTCACTCTTCTCCACCCACTCCACCCTGCCTGCACTCTTTTCTGCACTTCTCTAACACACTCTTCATTACTCTTCTCCTTTCTTCTCATTTTTCTTATTATAAACACTTATAATCCAACTGCCCCATTGGTCTGTGTCTTCTTTACATTTTATAACTATTGTATTAAGATACGAAAATGAAAGTCAAAAGCAGATTTACTCTTTTATTAAAAAACAAAACAAAAAAAACACTCAAACTGTGTACAAAAACAAAACAAAACAAAACAAAAAACAACCAAAAAAACCCCACACACTCATTTCTTACATCAGGTCTTCATCTTTACCATCACCAATGTGAACTGGCTCTAAACTACAAAGGAAACAGGAAAGTAAGAGAAAGCTCTTTGGAGAGGGAGAGCGAGAGACTGGAGTGGGACAGGATGTGGGTTGCAATTTATTTTTATTTTTTTAAATAATAATACACATCAGCAAAAGTTTGTGGAAACCTGACCATAAGATTCTGTGTGCTTTCTGAACATCCAATCTCAGGTTTTTCAGCCATACGTGCTTCTTCCCCAAAATGTTACTACAAAGTTGGAGACAAACAATGTCTTTGGATGTAAGACCATAAATTATTTAGTTCACTTGAACTAGGAGACTACGAGACAATGCCCCTGTGCACAAACCAGCTAAATTAAGATCTACTCTAGAGCTTCAACCTTACTGAACATGAATGACCTTCATCACTACTTGACTTTACTAACCCCCTTGGAGCTGAATGAATCTCCACAAAATCTAGTGGAACATCTTCCCAGAAAAGTGGAGTGAAGCTCATTATTAAAGCAAATGGAGACTAAATATGGAATGGAATGTTCGAAAAGAATGCTCAGGTGTCCACAAAGTTTTGGCCATGCACTGCCTGGCAAAAGTGTATTTTGTAGTTGGATTTAGCAGTGACTCAGGTCAGAAGATTCTACACAGACTGCTTGTTAAAAAAAAAAAAATTGGACCAATCAAAATAAAACCTGGTGACAACCAATAGCATCAATCCATTCGTTCAAACCTGCCCAGCAACACCTTGCTCTGGGTTTTGTAGTGTAAAATTTCCAGACTTTCTTTATTAAATCGCAGACATGACCAGATCTTTTGACCTTTTAAAATTACACATGCTGAAGCTGATCACAAATTTCAGCACGACAGCAATCTGAGACACATTCGAGGTCAAATAACGACTGGCTAGCTAGTACCGCATGTGTGTTAGTTTTGCTAACGCGTCAGAGCGCGCGATTCACACATCAAGCGAATAAACGAATCTCAAGTGAAACAAAACCTAATTTGAAAATCAACCAGGAGCAGTGAAAGCTCCATGGGAACGTCCGAGATGAAATTAAACACTTCATAAATAGGAAAAAAAGGGATTCAGTTGTAATGACTTGTGTACAGGTGAATGATTTCAATCAGTCAGTACCGCAGATCCACCACCTTTCCTTGCAAAACAACCTGTTCAACCATAAACATCATTTATTAAAAAAACAACCACCAAACAACCCCCTGCTGAATCAAAAGAGTGGAAATCCACAATACATCTTCAGATTGGCACCACTTCCTGTTTACAGAGGTGAAAAAATAATTAGTCAGTCTCTCTCTCTCTCATATATATTTATATACGCCATGAAAAACAATCATCCTTTTGATGAGTTGAGTTTCCCCCGAAAACTCTCAACCAATCAGGATCCAGGATTTAAAACCTGTCTCCCACACACACACACACACACACACACACACACACACACACCAAATCAGCTGCCATAACGTGTGCAAACATCATCGGATCGGTTTCACTTGATAAGTATTAATCACAAAGTGTATAAGTGTACAGTACAAATATAAATATACTCCATTGTAAAAACAGCATGTGTGTGCAGACACTCGTGTGTATCGATGCTCTCGATGCTCGTATGGGCAGGAAGTCAAGGTCGTGCCCTGGAAGTTAATGCTTTTTTTTTTTTTTTTGTTTGTAAGATTTGAAAAGAATAAGAAAAACACAGGCTACGTCCCAAACGCTACGTCGAACCCTTTACGTCTAAAGTTCTTATTAGGAGGATAAAAAGGCTCGGGCTAAGCACTAGCAAGTCACGTCGTTGCTCAGCTGTGCCGCTAGTCAAACACTTAGCAAGACACCATTATGCTATGTAACTTTACTGAATCGCAAGCAGTAACATAGTGCACGTGCATGCAGTGCATTATGGGACGCTGCCCAGACTACACCATGTGACCACTCCAAAAGGGAGGAGAGGAAATTGAAAGGAAAAAAAAAAAAAAAAAAGCATTAAGTAAATCTCATTAGAAGACATTCTACACGGTGTAGGATTACAACAGTCGGTGTACTAGTAAGAACACTAGTGAGACCAGCGTTTGAGACAGACCCCAGGTTTGAATGTGGGAAACAGAAAAAAAGAGAGAGAGATGAGTGTGTAAGAATAGCAAATCTGCCAGGACAGTAGGGGTGCCAAAACTTTTGCTTCCTTTTTTGTTAAAGGGTAAAGCAATGATTAAGGTTTAATGTAGCAAAAAAAAAAAAAAAAAAAGTATGTAGATCAATTGAGCAGAATCCTTTTAAGAACTTTGGACCAATCAGAGAGCACCTCTTCATTAGTCTGCATAGCAACACAAATCTGATTGGATGTTCCCGTGTGGGTACAGATTCCCGCCTGGTCTTCCTGGGCGTCTAATGTAGATGTCTGGTTTTTAATCACTGTTTATTGGCTTCCTTTCGGCCCATTACGCTTTATTTTATAGCAGAACATTCTGTCTAATAAAGCATTTCAAAGGAAAGAGACTTGGGACGAAGCCTTTAAGGCTTTTAAATCTGATTAACCCTGCTAAGATCAAAATCCGATCTATACGGCCAATTTGTGCCACTTTAAATATAATGAGAGATTTCAGTAGAGCCTGCTGTGTACGGGGCAACGAGAAGATGATCAGATGTTTGCACGTTGTGGTGCTATTTAATTTATTTGGTTACCTTTTTTAAATAAATAAGGAAAAAATAAATCAGGTGAAGATTTCTTTATGGGTAAAGAAGAGGAAGAAAGAGCACAGAAGGATCCGAGAGAACAGCTTGAGGGAATGAAAATCTTGGGTGGAATATGAGAGTATGAAACGTTTTAAAGCCATTATTCTGAATGGTTCTGGGCTGTAAACCTGTATTTATCTGGCAAACAGACCATTTATTAACATGGGGGGGGCTGAAGAAAGAAGGAGAGAGAGAAAAAGAAAGAAAGAGAAAAAGAGAACAGCACCATCATCCTGCAGTGCAGTGACTTGATTGGAAAGCACCACGTTGGCAAATGAATTCTGAAAAGAAGAAATGTCAGAGAGAGAGAGAGAGAGAGAGAGAGAGAGAGAGAGAAAGAGAGAGAGTGAGAGAGAGAGAGAGACAGACTCCTCCATGCTCTGGCCCACAGTAAGGCTGGTTTGGTTCGTCGGACAGCGGAGCGAGACGGGAGTCAGCACCACGAGCTCCAGGGTCGTAAACAAAAGTCTCATTATTAACAATGAAAAAAAGGAAGAAATAAAACATCTGTACATTAAACAACTACACAAAAAAAATCCCTGCATTATTGCTGTAGTGAAGTCCGAATGTCTGAGGTCACTTTAAAAAAAAAAAAAAAACAAAAAAAAACCACGAGTCTGAAAAGTCAAAGGTCAGTGTGACCAACCCATCAGGTGGCTGACCCTGGCTCGCTCGGTCATGCGGCGGATCCTTCCGGAACGTGACGTGCCCAGATTGAGCGGGTCGGCGGCGGGAGCTTCGTCCTCCGAGTCATCGTTATAGACTACGGTCCGTCTCCCTTGGTTACGTGTGTTTACACGTTCCGCTTTTACTGTTCTTTGACTCGATCTTTGACCTCTGGCAGAAAGTTGAGGTTGTGGAATCATTTCCTCTTCTTCCTCATCCTCTTCTTCATCCTCTTCCTGCTCCTCCGCTGCTTCTTCTTCTTCATCTTCTTCTCCTTCTTCTACTTCTCCTTCTTCGTCTTCTACTTCTCCTTCTTCGTCTTCTACTTCTTCCTCTTCTACTTCTCCTTCTTCTACTTCTCCTTCTTCCACTTCTCCGTCTTCCACATCTCCATCTTCCTCAGGCTCCTCCTCTTCGACCTCTTCATCCTCCTCATCCTCGTCTTCATCCTCGTCCTCACTCTGGGCTGCTTGGATCGGTTCTCTACGTGCACGTTTGAGGCTCTCCACCACTTCCTCCTCTTGTTGTCTCCTTTTCCGTTTGGTGTTAGCGGGGAAGCTGGTGACGGCCATCTTGCTTTTTCGTGCCGGGGAGAGACGTGATGCTTTGCTGTAGTCGTGGTCTCCGCCCTCGGCGAAGGTGCCCACCTCGCCGTCGCTTACTTCACTCCCAGAGGAAGAGGACGTCGAAGAAGAGGAGGAGGAGGACGATGAAGATGACGAGGACGACGAAGATTCTGAGCTGTCGGAGTCCGAAGTGTCTCTGTGTCCTAGTTGTCTGCGTGACCTTCGACCTCCGTTAGTCATTGGCCCGTTGCAATGAGCATCTACATGCACACACACACACACACAGGGTTACGTATTCAGCTTGAGCCTTCTGGACTGGTTTATTGTGCTTATACCACACATTTTTGAATATGTTTGCAATGTGTTGTAAATTATGTGATATCTATAAAATATTATAGATATCACATAAATGTATAAATGTGTGTGTGTGTGCGTGCGTGCGCACATACCTGCTCTCCTGCTCAGTGCTCTGCTGCGTGTGACTCTGTTACTCTCAGAGTGACCTGATGATGAGGAAGTAGATGCTGACAGTGAGGATGATGAAGGCTGGCTGTCTTCCTCATCAAGTGCAAGGTTCGAATCTATGATGGGGAAACACAGGTTACACTGGATAGTGGATTTGACCAATACTGATATCTAGGTTGAATCATATTTGCCCAATTAACCCAATTAACTCTGCAAAACCAAAGTATCGGTCGACCTCTGACATGTTCTCACACACACACACACACTAACACACACACTAACACACACACACACACACACACACACACACACACCTTCAGAGGGCCGCCGTAAACGTGTCCTGATGGGCTGTTCATGTGTTTTTGTTTTCTTCGCTGACTTGGACTTCCCTTTGGGGCTGCAAACACACACACACACACACACACACACACATTAACTTTAGATGGAGAAAATCACATCACTCTACACATCTAAAACAGTCTATGCAGATATGCATATTCAGAATAAATACAGGTTCCACCTCTCTGGAACGGCACATTGTAGCCTCTTGCTGTAGCTGAGTCTCTGTTGGCAGCGTCTCTGGTTCTGGAGGGCCACCTTGTAGTCCGAGATGATTGAGATGATCTGGTGCTCGAAGAACGCAGACAAACTAAGAGTCATGCTGTAGATCTGAGAAAAAATGTAGGACCTTCAGAATCACTCAATCATTTAAATACAAAAAAATAAGACAGGACCTGTGTGTGTGTGTGTGTGTGTGTGTGTGTGTGTGTGTGTATTACCCGGGACTTCTTGTTGGGTGTGTATGCCTTGGAGTTACTGAAGATGAGCCGGACGTCTTTGGCAAACTCCATGGGATTCTCGTAATTCTCCCCCATCAGCGTCTCCATCACTGTGCCCAGGTCCATCGGCGTGTCTATGATGTCTCTGTAGTCCTGAATAGACACGTGTGCACACACACCATGAATTAATAAGACCTACAGGTTAGCTCAGGGCAGAAAGGTTTTCATTGGGCTGGAGTGGTTTAGTTACCGGGTAGGTGAAAAGGTCCACGGGTTGGCGGAAGGGTTCGGAGTCGGAGCTGGCGATCATCCTCCCGATCAGCTCTCTACACTGAGTGTACCACACGTGCACGTCCAGCAACACGCCACGCTTCTGAGACAACTGACCGCAGTGCTGGAGAAAAGGACAGGATTAGGATTGGAGCTGTTGTCACACCATGTGGTTTTAAAGGATCTATCAGCTATCATCTATCAGAGGGAAATATATTTGTGCTGAAAGTAAGCTTACTGTCTGGCCAGTCGATGTGCCTGGAGTGTCAGAGTCAACATCAACATCCTCCTACCACACACACACACACACACACACACACACACACACACACACACAGTTTGAACAAATATATAGCCATGCTCTATTAATACACACAAATATTCAGTGTAATGCTCAAAAAATATTCCTGGGGGTGCAGTCATACTAAACTACACACACACACAGACAGACAAAGACGCACACACTCCTCACCTCTTCTTCAGCAGCACTGCTAAGCTCAGTCTGGACTTTATTGTAAAGCTCCAAGATATCAGTACAGCTCTGATCCCTGCATGAACACACTTACTTTAGAAACAAAATCTCTAATTAATTAATTAACATGCATATTTGTGTGAGAAAGAGATGTGTGTGTGTGTGTGTGTGTGTGTGTGCGCACACATGCTCCTCACCCAATAAAGCGCAGCAGGATGTCAGTGACAGACTTGGCAGCCGTGACGATGGGGCTGTGAGGCTCGTTAAACGTTCTGGCATTGTGCTCAATGTAGCGAACCTCCCACATCAGTGCCGAAATTCTCCTGCCACAAACACACGTCACCAACATGGCAACCTCATAATGTGTGCGTGTGTGTGTGTGCGCGCTCATGTTAAAAGAAATCAAGTAGCTGGAATGTGGACGGTTTAAATCAGTGGTCCCCAAACGTTTATGTGGTAAGTCATGTGACCGGAGCTCTTTTAAGAAGGTAGTGGATGGAGGTAAGTCATGTGACCGGAGCTCAGATCGTTCAGAATCAGATCAGAAATAAAACAGAAATAATGTGTTATGTATTCTTTCTGTGCGGCCCGGTACCAATTGACCCACGGATCGGTGTCAGTCTGTGGCCCAGGGGTTGGGGACCACTGGTGTAAAGGATTATTGATTTTCTTTTAAACATAGTTTTATATATATTTATATATGTGTGTGTGTGTGTGTGTGTGTGTGTGTATATACCTGTAGAAGCGGTGTACAAGTCGCAGTCTGACTGTACTGAGGTCAGTGGGATATGCCACCACAGTGCAGTAGAGGGGATAATCCCTCAGATCCACCGGACAGGAGAACGCCTTGGCTATATCTACACACACACACACACACACACACACACACACACACACACACCTCTAAGTAAAGCTTCTATATATAGTGCATTAAAATTTTACTATTAACCTTAGAATTATGTACAGAAACGTATAAATCGTTAAACATAATATCAGGTGTGTCGTTACCCAGTGTGAAAAGTTGATCTATGGCATTGATGACCCTCTCGCACTCTTCGTCACGTGTGTGCGCGCCCCACTCGCCATCCTGCGGTTGGTACAGCAGCGCCTGAAGCTCCTCCTCCGTTACTGTGACGCTGTCACCGACCTCGTCCGGAAGTGAGGCTGGAGACCGTCAATCAAATAAACGGAGCTGATTGGTCAGCTTAAATGATGATATGGACTTTTCTTTCGCTTTACTTTCTATCCCACACACACACACACACACACACACACACACACACACACACACACACACACACACACTAAAACTTGCCTTCTTCAGGTATAGACTCTATGTCCCATGGGCTCATTTTCTCTCTCTCACTGTTGTCCCACCTGAAGAAAACACAAATGAACAGGCTTTAATTTTTGCTACCCCAGGACCAGGACCAGGACCAGAACCAGGACCAATGCTCTTTGCTGGATTTTACCGCTTTAAATTCCAAAACGAGCTGCATTGTTAAACAGCCTACACGCATCTGATCCGAAAAACAAATGTCTGAACCTTTCAAATCTTTATATTTTATTAACCTTTGATTTTGTTAGTACTGCCATCGTAACTGCTTATGTGATGAGTTTTAGGGACAAATAAATGTATTTCTGTAATTGTGGGATTTGGTAGAAATTGCCTAAACATGCTCAGAAAACCAGAGTTCAATGTAGGCTTAGTGTTTGGTCTCCTAGAATCATGACCATGGTCATATTATACACTATATGGTCGAAAGCCCATGGAAAGCAGAGAAGCTGGCTTTGTACACAGGGGCACTGTCGTGCTGGAACAGGTTTGGGTTTCCCAGTTCAAGTAAAGGAGAAAATGTCATGCTACTGCATACAAAGACGTCCTGTGCAATTGTGTGTCTCGAACTTCACACATCACACATAAGGGTGGATACCAATACTTTTGGCCACTTATACACACACCTGACAACGTAGCACTGGAAAAGGCTGTCTGGATATTCTGGCTGGTACGGCTGCTGACTCTCCACTGATCCAAACCACCAAGCGTCATCTATAATACTTCGGAACCGCTGACCTACATGCAAGAGCACACACACACAGTTTATATAGACAAGACCTTTCAAAAGAATTTTCCCATGACACTCAGATAAAATCAGTCAATTAACACACACACACACACACACACACACACACACACACACACACACAAACAAACAGACCACTTACCCGGTTGCCAGTTGCGTTTTTTGGCCTCATTGTAAAACTGTTGTAGCACCAGGAAATCAATGACATCAGGCATGTCATGATACCTAAACAAACAAACATAGAACGTGTGTGTGTGTGTGTGTGTGTGTGTGTGTGTTCGTGCATACAGGGGAATAAATAATCACCTGATGCTTGATATCACTACAGTCTCTAAAACCTACATGTACATGCTGTAACTCTGGGGGTTTCTCTTTGTATATGTGTATGTGTATATGGGTGTGTTTGCGCGCGTTTGTGTGTGTGCATACTTCAAGCTGAAGGACTCGCCGGTCATCTTCCCTGAGAGTGGGTCCAAGAAGGCCAGTTTGAGGCAACACAGTGTGGGTGGACCCACCTCATACTTTATACCCACCACCTTTAGACACTCCTGATCCTATCACACACACACACACACACACACACACATTTATAACATGTTTAAAATTAAAAACTCTTTTAAAGAGGAAAAAAATTAACACCACGAAACGCACAAAAACCAGACGAGGGAGAACGTGCTGCTAAATCCCACATTCGGATTGGCCGGAGCCGAATCCCGTATTTCAGGCTTACGCTAACTTAATGCTTTGTGGACATTCCACTGATTACAAATAAATATTAAAAAAAGAGAGGAAATTATATAAAAAATTATAACACTGGAAAATATTTGGAGGTGTGTGTGTGTGTGTGTGTGTGGACCCACCTCATACTTTATACCCACCACCTTTAGACACTCCTGATCCTATCACACACACACACACACACACACACACATTTATAACATGTTTAAAATTAAAAACTTTTTTAAAGAGGAAAAAAATTAACACCACGAAACGCACAAAAACCAGAAGAGGGAGAACGTGCTGCTAAATCCCACATTCGGATTGGCCGGAGCCGAATCCTGTATTTCAGGCTTACGCTAACTTAATGCTTTGTGGACATTCCACTGATTACAAATAAATATTTAAAAAAGAGAGGAAATTATATAAAAAATTATAACACTGGAAAATATTTGGAGGTGTGTGTGTGTGTGTGTGTGTTACCCTGAGGTCCAGTCTGTTCCAGGGCTGTTTCTGAGGGTTAATGCTGTAGACTTTGGCACGACGCACCGCCCGCACATATGCCTGGTGACCCTGCCGGAAATATATCAACTGCAGTGAAAGAAAGAGACAGAGAGAGTTTACAGAGTTGTTCATTGGTATTAGTCCATATTAGCCCCTGTGTGTGTGTGTTGTACCTCGTCCCCCATCTGAGGTAGGAATGGAGATCGTCTGGGTATGGTCTCCATTATCCAGGGCGGGGGAAGCCACTGTTCAAGCTCACCGGCAGGAACCGCCTACTCATAAACACACACACACACACACACACACACACACACAAATATGATCAAATCTACTGACAGTTTTGATTAAAAACAGCTCTTTATAAAACCATGTTCACCTTCTGTTTAGTTTGTTTGGGCTTCTTTTTCTTCTCCTCCTCCTTTTCCTCCTTCTTCTTGCGACGCTCCTCCCCCTCTCTTCGTTCCTCCCCTTCATCTTCCGAGCTGCTGCTCCTGGTACGAGCCGGCCGTCTGACCGGTCGTTTGGGCGGCTGGAGGTTGATACCGGCGTCTGCAGTCCAGTCAGAATACTCGCTGGAAGAGTCACTGAAATAGCAAATGATCAAAGATGTTATGTGGGCGGAGCCAACAGCTGAGCAAAATTAATAAACTGTTATGGTTTGGATGTGGCTAAAGATGTCAGCCAGTGGGTGTGGCTTTCCATCACATTATGTTAACAAAATATCAATATTTTATAATGTGGGCGGAGTCAGATGTGTGATATAAGCGGACCTTGAGCTGCTTGCGTTTTCCCACTGGGCATCGCTTTCAGAGGACGCGTTGCTGTTCTCGTTCTGATCTTCCTCCTGCTACACACACACACACACACACACACACACACACACACACACACACACACACAACGAATTGGGGGTAAGTGATTACAGTGAGACACTTATATACACACACTGGTACACAGAAACTACAGACACATCGTACCTCTGCCTCGCTGTCTGATTCGCTGAGGCTGTCCTCCCGCGTGTCACTTAGCGTACGAGCCCGCCTCCTTTCCCGCGCCGAACGAGTGTGATACGCGTGTCTTTTCTGCTGCTGTTTTCTCTGTGGTCTTCGCAAGGAGCGTAAAGAAACATCAACCGGCTCCGTCTGGAAGGAGAGAAAACAGGAAAATAATTGAATAAATCAAAATGAATAGAATGTCTAAGTACGCTGTGGCCAAAAGTATTGGGACACCCGACTATTCCGTATGTCATATGTTTTTCTTTCCTAAAACAGGAGACAAGGCCCCCTGTGCACAAAGCTAGCTCCATAAAGATCTGCTTTCTATGGGTTGGAGTGGAAGATCTACTAGAGAGCTCCCACCCTATTGAACACCTTCGTGATGAATGTAAACGCTAACTGCACGGGATGTTGTTGACCCATGCTCAGATGTCCACAAGATTGTGTTTGTGTGGGACTCACTCGTGTAGAATGGACAGGTTTTTTCTTCCTTTCCATGGTGTACAGAGATCGCTCCAGTTCTCCTTTAGCCAGTCGAGACTTCTCCATTACTCTAATCACACATACAAACACACACACACACACACACACGTTTGAACCTCAGATTTAAAAACCTTCTCGACTCCTGAGCCTGGATTAAAAGACCTAGTTTCTTTTAAAGTACCTGAAGATCCCTAACGAGATTTCGTTAACAACCACACGGCGGCTCCATGCTAGTAGGTCTCTCTCCGTGGCCATTTGACTGCGGGGGGCGTTGTTGTGCATTTGTCGAACCCCTTCCACCTGACCAGTTCTGCGCAGGCCGACGTTAGGGGGTGACAGAGGACCTCCCGCTGCTTCACCACCTGACCGACAGACACACAAGACCCCGTAAACGGTCTGTAACTATGGAAATGATGTACAGCAACTGTCGCATTAATCAACTCTTTCTGACCAATCAGAATTCACAAGCACTTTTTTGTACACTTCCTTTTTCGCTTAGAAAACAATCTGCAGTTTCCCGACCTGCATCCTGGTTTCCTGAGTTGAGGTTCTCGTCTTGCTGGTGCTGAAGCTGCCGGATCAAACTGTCCAAGGGGCTATCTTCCTGACCCTCTTCTGCCGTTTGCTGGCCGATCACCTGCTCTACCACCTCTCCGTCACCTGGGCAACAGCCAAAAAAATGGACGTTTAAAAAAAAAATACAAGTTTGACTATCTTTAGAATATGGCTAATATTTTATAGCAACAAATCTAAAAGCAATAAATATCACGTGACTGTGTACCGTTAGCCATGTAACCTAGTTGAGGCACCAGCTGCTCCTCCTTGCAGTTTTCCCGACCAGGTACGAGGCGCTGGAACCTCGGAGGGTGCGGATTCCCGTCGACGTCCACGAGGAACGGCGGGGGCATAAGGTGCGGCGCCTGCTGCGTCTGCTCGTCCAGGACGTAGTTATTGGAGTCGCGGATCAGAGGACGGAAATCCGTATGGAAGAACATTTGATCTGGAATCTGGGAAGGAGTGAAGATCGGGTGGGTATTCTGTTTTTGTTAAAAAAAAAAATTTCAATCACACGGAGCATCAAACTGAGAACACACGTGCGCTCACCTTCTCGTAGGGTTGGCTGCAGCCGAAGCCAAAGATGAGCACGTGCCCGTGCGAGTCTGTGCAGGCAAAGTGCTGACCGTCGGCCGAGAACTTGCAGTCGAACACCGCTCCGTGTCCCTGACCTTCAATCTGAACGAGAGTGAGGAGCAGATCATCAGAACAGACACCAAGTCATGTGAGTGACCACAGAGGACGGATTTCAAAAACTCACCATGTTGAAGAAGTTACGGATTTTGTTGCCTTTGCTCAAGTCCCAGATGTAAATGTTGCCATCGTGGCCGGCCGAGAGCATGATGCGCCAGTCGAAGGGGTGAGGCTCCAGGACAAAGACCTCATCGTCATGACCCTGCAGCCAATAAGAGCACAGGATGAAGAACACATTAGTGTTTGTATACTAGTCACGACGATGCAAACAAATACACACAAAACACACAGACCGAGAGCACGTGTTGCAGCTGGCCGTTTGTAGAATTCCAGACTTTCAGGAGTAAGTTGGAAACTGCAGTGACGACCGTTCGGTCACTGCGGTCCCATGCTACCATGGTAACCACCAGTTTGGTGGTCTTGTCCTCCCCTGTCGTTGTGGAGCTCCTGTAAAAACACACACACACCTCAGCTGATTTAAAACATCACTATGACACTAGCATTACCATGCATGACCAGTAGATGGCACTAAACCACAACATCATTAAATAAATACAGTAGACATGAAAACAGCCTCAACAGTGTAAATACTGCTTCTATGTGAGTTTATTCTCACCCGGGCAACTTGGTGCTCATGTCTAGCGTGATGCTCTTCCACTCCTGCTGCTGGTAGTGCCAGATCCGCGCCGTCCCGTCCCGACTGCCGCTCACAAAGCGTAGACTGAACGCAAATACAACACAAATCGGTGTAAAGAAGTGAACGCTTATCAAAGCCAAACAGTCATGATAGAGAAAATAAAGAGCACAGTGAAGGAATCTCACCTGTCGTTGTTGTTGCAGAACTGCACGGCAACCACTTTGTCCTGAAAACACATGAAGCAGCAGTGAACAAAACCGCTTCGTTATGTGATTAAATCACATTCAAACGTCAGAAACCGTTTAATACTCTCCAGAAACTAATGTGATGTGAGGTGGGTGTGGTTGTGTGCTATCATAGTAGGTGTGGTCTCTGGGTCAGTGTTCACATCAGCTCTAGATAATGATTGGATTGCCTTAATATTGTAAAAGGGGAGTGTGATCTATGTGTTATGGCAAAGAAGACGTGGCCTCTACACTCGTTAGTTGCAATTGAGGAGGCGTGGCCTCTGGGCTGGTCAATTCTAGAAACCTGTGGTTGCCAGAAGAAAGGAAAAGGAGATGGCCTGTTAATATTAGAAAAGGGGTGTGGCCTCTGATTGACAGTCCTCGAAAAAGAAGCGTGGCCTACACTCTAAAATCAATAAATCATCCAATCCATCCAATGCAGATCCTAGGTTCCTCTTACTGTGTGTGAGTCCAGGTCTGACAACTTCACAGGGGTTTCTCCACCGAGGTAATACACCCTGATCACATGATCTGTCCCTCCGGTGGTCAGAAACATCCCACCTGAGGTCAAAAAGTTAGAAGATTACTGAGGATGCACTGAATTAGATTAAAATAAGTTGTCTGATAGAGCATTTATCTAGTGTACATGTTTAAAAAAGATTGATCACATGCATGTACAAGGACAGGTGTGTGTGTGTGTGTGTGTGTGTGTTCTCACCGGTACTGAAGGAGCAGCAAGATATTTGAACTCCAGGTCGAGACCTTTCGGCGAATTTCACTGGCCTGTCACTGTTTAACACACACACACTTCTTTAACTTTCCAGTACAACACAAAGTCAGATTTCTTCAAACACACACACACAAAAACACACACTTACCAGAATTTCATGGTGAGGCTGTTCCACTGCCAGAAGCAGACCATGCCGTCTGCTCCGGTCGAGGCCAGATAGCGAGTGGACCCGAAAGCGGATGGAGAGAACTGCAAGAAAAGAAAATTCTAATTTATCAGACCAGGGATGAAACCACATTACCACAGCAACCAATCAGAAGAAGTTTCCCAAAAGATTAAAACTGTGATTAATAACAATACACAGAGCTATATGTGCGCACACACACACACACACACACACACACACACACCTGTATGGAGGTGATGGAGGCGGTGTGAGCCTGTAGGACAGTGATTGGTGCACAGGTTCGGAGGCACCACACACGGACGATCTTGTCGCAGCTGGCCGAGGCGATGAGTGTGTTCTCGTAATTCACTGCCATATCCGAGATCTCGGCCGCGTGGCCACGCAGCGTCGCCAGGAGACGCCCGTCGTCCGTCGCCCAGATCTTCACCAAGCAGTCGTCTGAACCCTGACACACACAAACACACACACGCAAACACAATTACATACTAAACCCTGAAGATCACAGAGGAATTTCTGATAGTTTAAAACACACACACACACACACACACACACAAGTATTACCGTAAAGATGCGGCGACCCGTTCGATCGAAGGCCACGCAGTACACAGAGGACAAGTGTCCCAGAATCCTCCTGTGCATCTTCATGTGCTGGAAGGTGCAGGACGGGAGGGCGTGACCCAATCGGGCAACCCCGGTTGCCTGGCGACCGCCCATTATTGACACTGGGGATGGGGGGGAGGAGAGAGAAGAGGAAGACGTTCAGCTCTAGTAGGTTCAAAGCTACAAAAATGGGTGAGTGGGCGGGGCTTACCGATATTTGGAGGTTTGGGCGAGTTGATTGGCGGTTCCGGGGGCCGCCCCCTGTGCAGAGCGGCTACTGCAGAACCTGTCCATACTTTGTGAGAAGAACCTGAGATGGGAGAGAAAGGAAATAAACGAGGGATGAATAAAATAAAGAGGTAGAAAGTGAGGGGAAAACGAATGGAGGATGACAAAAAGGTTGAATAAAAGAAAGAAGGAGAATTTTTTTTTTAATGGGATACAGAGGATGAAGAGAAGAAAACGTATTGGGGTGGAATAAGTGTGTGTGTGTGTGTGTGTGTGTGTGTGTGTGTGTGTGTGTCTTACTCTTTGCCGTACGCAGTAGAGACTGTCGGCCGCTCCCCAGTAGACTGCGGAGTCCAGGGACACTCGGAGGGACGTGTATGTCCACTAACGGACACAACTGCTCACACACACGCAACAGGTAGTCTGCTGGAATGTGCCGATTCAGTGCCACCTACACACACACACACACACACACACACACACACACACACACACAATAATACAAAAACAATTTCAGGTTTATATTATGGTTTGTATAGTAAGTTATCAGTCCTCAACCATAACTAAGAATAACTGTTGCCATGGCGAAATTTAACGTAAGGAGATGTTTATGAGACATTTAAAGGAAGGAGTCTCCGATGTCAGAGGTATAGAGCACACACACTTCTACCCTCACCAAATACACACACACACTCTAATGATTCACCCCCACTAAACCTCTTAATAAACACACACAATATACACAATAATAATAAACACACACACACACACTTATAACCTCACACACACACACACCATGTATACACACTAAACACACTTTCTCAACCTTCATCTAGACACGAACAATACAATTGGTCGCAATGTTTGAGTGACGTAAGGATCCACCAATCACACTTCGTTCTGTTTGGGCCTCGCCTCAAGTCCCGCCCCCCCGTCCAGCCGCACAAAGACTCGCGTTTCAAAACACAAATAACAAAAACCTCTCACACACACACGTGTTTACAATAATAAACTACATTTATTACATAATAATACAATAACAATAATAATAATATTAATTATAATAAAGAGAATAATTTTCGTGTGTGTGTATGTATAGATAAGTGTGTGTGAGTGTGTGTATAAGTGTGTGTGTGAGTGTGTATAAGTGTGTGTGAGTGTGTGTAGTGTTGATAGAGGATGAAGTTTGGTATTTTTTTCTTCTCACCCAATCCTGGAAGTTTCTCCTGTAGCGTTTCCCGTCCCAGCTCCAGCGCTCGGGGATGATCTGAACACACACACACACACACACACACACACACACACACACACCCCTCTCCGTGTGAGTGAGCTGGAAAAGCATGACATTCAGTAGGCACAACATAGACCAGGAGGAGAAACATCTCTTACCTCGAACTCCTCCAGTTCCTCCTGCAGGGTCTGAGGGAGAAGAGCACAGCGCCTTAGCTTAGCTTAGCATTA